>VZSF01005696.1:675177-720600 GCA_013398295.1 Chionis minor
GGCCGGCTGCCGGCTGTGCCGCCCTCCAGAGAAAGGGCTGCGGTCGGTAGGGGCCGAGGCGATGGGGGGATCCCAGCCGGCCCGCAGCCGCCCTCCCGCGGGCCGCCGGGCCTGACCCCCCGCGGCGGGCGCCGCCGGCCCCGAGCAAGCCGTTAGCCAGCCCCCCCCCGCGGTTAAACGTGAGGTAAAATAGCAGCTCCGGTGTGTTTTCAGCGCAGCAAACGGCCCCTGCCTGCCCGGCCGGGTGGTTACTGCTGGCACCGGGAGTGATGGCGGCGCGGGCGCCGGGTGGGTGATGCCCTGCTCCGTGGGGAGCCGTGGTGCGGGGCGCCGGTGCCTGCTTGCCCGCGTCCCGGCGCAGGGCGGCTGCTGGGGCGAGGGTGTGGGGACGCACCTGGCACCCAGTTCATGGGAGCCATCCCGGATGCCCGCAGCGCTCTGGGCGCCATGGCCGTCCAGCCCGCAGGCGTCGCAAGGCCTGTGGGAGCGAGCGGTTTGACTCGGGGAAGCCTGTGTCTTTGGAAACGAGCCCCAGGTCTCCTCATGGATTCACCGTAGCGTGACGTGATGCCGCATGAGGCCCTGCTGGCAGATGTAGGGCCGCCCAACGGCAGGGCAGCTACGTAGACTTGCTGTAAATAGTGCCGGGTTGTGGTTGGCATGGCTTGAGGCACAGGGCATGGAAATAAAACCTCGCGCCACTGTCGCTGCTGGTGTTCGCCCTCGCTTTCTGCTTTAGTCAGAACCCAGCACTTGAGACACCTCTTCCTTTACCAGCCCTGGCGCTCTCTTACCGTCTGTGCGTAGCCGTATAGTATGAAGTGTGGTATATAGTTGTAGCTGTTGCCGAAAAGTGGTGTTGCTCAGCTTTTGGCCTTCGGGGTACTAATATTACAGGCAATGCAAACATTTGCATGTAGTTCTGAGGTGAAAATGTGTTCTTGGGTCCCTCGTGCAAATATTAATCTGATATATTCTGAAGCCAGGCCTGTCCCTCTGAAGAAGACTTGAGTCTCTCGCTCCATATAACTGAATGGGACGGCCCAGGAATGGGGAAGAGAGGGTGGATAGGAGGAATGTCCTTAGCCCCAGGTACGAGGAGAGGTTTCTCTTTTAGCCATAATATGAGAAAACTGATTTTTGTCAGCTTCACTATGTGCTAGGTTGTGTGTCATCGAGTAGAGCTGGAGGACTCCCATTGTCTTTGATAGAAACAGCTGAGACTTAAAAAGATCGTAAAATACCTGACCAATAATAAGGTCACCTGTGAAAATAAAATTGAATTCCTTTGTGAAAAACTAAGCACAAAACTGCATCTGTACCCTGAAGATGATAATGTAAAAAAGAGCAGGAATCTTTCTTTATAGATGTTAAAATAGCTTAAAAATGGAGTGTTATCAGTTGTTACAATTTCTTTGTGAGTCCCATGGTGTTTGTAATTTTTTCTTGAAAAATCCCATCTCCAGTCAAATGCTTGTGAAAATTCAACTTTTGTGTTAAAAAAATCAGACAAGAATCATTTAGTAATCCCCCCCAGCTGTATACAAGAGGTTGTCAGTCTTAGCAACAACTCCCTGTCAATTCTCAAAATCTGTCAAGGACCTTGGGTATTTCATTATCAGCCCTTTGACTGATGAGTGTATGAAATGCTGGTGGTTAGTGTGGTTCTCAAGACCGATAGTGTTTATTTACAAACTGTGAATGGTCTTGCAGGCTGCTGTTTGAGAACTTTCACTTCAAACTCTTGCAAATACCAAAGTGGACCCTGCAGACTTAGAAACCAGGAAACAAAACAAGTGTGTTTTCTCCTAAATAATAAGATTTTTTTCAGACCAATTTAATGATTTTCCATACCCTATTTCATTACTTCAAATACCAGTTAAATAATTATTCTTAAAACAAAGGCCATAAATATGAAAGATGAGAAAACGAAGGATAAAATTTCAGCAGGATCCTTTCAACATAATGCCTAGTAAGCTCTTTGAAAAAAATTTCAGAAGGTGCTCAAAATAACAAAAACAGACTAAAATTTAATTACACAGATAGGAACACTGAATACATCTTAAATTGTATAAAGCTCAGCCTCATAATAAGGGAGTCTAGAAGCTTCAGTTTCTGAAGTTTACAAATCAGATTGTAAAAGCTAAATATGAAAAAAATTGCTTTAGTATGCTGCACCATAAAGCAAGCTCTGGAGAAGGACAGCATTCTAGTAAATGGCTTGCTGAAGACCGTGTTTCCCAGGTGCCATATCACCACAACTAGGAGGCATTCCTTCTGCAGCAACACAGGAGCACAGGAGGATCAAGTGTGAAAGCAACATCAATGCCATTATTTCTTGGCCCCATAATTCCAGTAGGTTGACTTCTGTGGGACCAAAAATGCAAAATAAATTGCTACAAAACCCACAGCATTAATAACTCACAAGAATTAATTCAGAGAATTTGTATGGCTTGAATTACACGTAGTGTCAGTTGAGTTGATCATAATCATCAAAAGAAGCGTGGCCAGCAGGTCGAGGGAGGTAATTCTGCCCCTCTATTCCACTCTCATGAGTCCCCACTTGGAATACTGTGTCCAGCTCTGGAGCCTGCACCATCAGAAAGACATGGACCTGTTGGAGAGGGTCCAGAGGAGGGCTACAAAGATGATCAGAGGGCTGGAGCACCTCTGCTATGAGGACAGGCCGAGAGAGTTGGGGTTGTTCAGCCTGGAGAAGAGAAGGCTCTGGGAACACCTTATTGTGGCCTTTCAATATATAAAGAGGGCTTATAAGAAAGACTTCTTCGCAAGGCTTGTAGTGACAGGACAAGAGACAATAGTTTTAAACTGATAGATAGTAGGTTTAGACTGGATATAAAGAAGATGTTTTTTACAATGAGTGTAGGACACTGGCACAGGTTGCCCAGAGAAGTTGTGGATGCCCCATCATTGGAAGTGCTCAAGGTCAAGTTGGACAGGGCTTTGAGGAACTGGATCTAGCAAAGGATGTCCTTGCCGAGGGAGGCAGGGAGATTGGATGAGATGATCTTTAAAGGTCTCTATGATTCTATGACTCCATCTCATGATACCCAGTATAAGTGAGGTCTGGGAAGGATGAGTGCAAAGAATAGGATACTAGACTGGATGCTGTCATCTTAATAGTTTTCTTTGTTTCAGTGAACATGCAGAGATGAAACAGCTACACTGAATGGGGAAGGAATGTCTATAAGCTACAAGCAGAAACAATGAGACAAAAAAAAAAGAAGACAAAAACCAAAAAAAGGAGCAGCTGAGCAGAAAATCTAATAGGAGAAAATGAAATGGAGCAACCCGTTTTGTTTCAACATCCAAAATCTGAGGGAGTGTCAGAAGGATTTTTTTGAGTTTCACCAAAAATTTTTTGACATCATAAAATGTCAAAAAACCTGAAGAAAAAGTATTCCTGACCTCTGGAGAAGGAGAGTGCAATCATGTCATTGTGTTGTGAAGTACCCTTAGATTGCAGGTTCCTGGTAAAAATGACTGAGCAAGATGCGAAATGGGCTGTAGTGGTGAATAGATAGATGGGATAAAACCCCAGATACAGAATGAAAGCCCATCCTAAATGCACTGTACCAGCTGGTGGCAGCTACCTCAATGGTCTGTTCATTTTTCTTAGGCAAAATTTAGCCAGCTTGCCATGACAGTAAAGTATTATTGAATCAAATTGAATTTAATTTTACACACACCCATATGTAAGAAACAAACACGCATATTTACCAGACATACAGCTGTGCCTGATGTCTCCCCAGAAAGCAAATTCCAGGATACGTGCAGAATACCCCCAATGAAAAGTTATGCTAGAAATGATTTGATTTGATGGGAAATTACTGTGTCATTTCCTTTTAAAGACTGTAGCACTCAAAATATAGTACTGTAATAGGCTATTTGCACAGAACAGAACAGGGCTTGTGTGCGTGGTCGGTTTTAACATCTTCTTGGTGATCCATGCTGATTTGGCAGTTGTAGACACAGGATTTTGAATCTAGAGTTTTCCTAGTGAGGAAGAATTGGACTTCTGGGCGGTTTGGGTACCAGGTGTGATTCATCAATAAAGTAACAGCATATTTCTCTTAGAGCAGACAGGCTTAAGTGATGTAGATAAAGTACATATTCAGTCCACATAGCTGACTCCATCTGTTGGTGCAAGTGCTGCAAAGCCTTTTAGGTTATTTGGAGATAGTGGTTGCTATAAAGTGCAAGCAAATGAGTGGGTGCAATGTATTTACAAAGAGAGAGATGTGATACAAGAATTCCTACTACACTGGCATCGTTGATTTTACTAAATGTTTCACGATACACATGATCTCCTTCTGAAGTGTATCTTGGGAAATGTAGTCCAGGAAGAATCAAGCCTGATGTAAGGGAAAGGTGAAGGTTTGAGAAGCAAATTGCAGCTTCCTGTATGCACAGCAGCATCTCAGTTTAATGTTGAATTGATGCATAAAGAAACAAAATACTGCATTTGCAAATTCAGTCCTTGTTAATATTTTGTTCAGCAGAATAAAAATGTTGCCCTTCATGTTGTCAGCAAAATGAAAACAGATGTTGGCTCTCCTTATCACATAGATTTGGAGCTCTATACCCTTAGCCATCTCTAACCTGTATGTGAAGCTGTGGTCTCTGTATCTGCATCAGCTTTGCTGAGGAACTAAAACTGATGATGGTGCATCCCTAATCCTTTGCAGCTAGAGCACCATTTTACAGAGACTAGCACAATTTGGGAGGTTGAGACATAGTTTATTAAAGTCAATGTGAGTCTTCAATGGGATTTTTAATTATGTTATTGTTCATGACTGTGCTAGGCCCTTTGCAAGGGAAGCTGTTTTTGGCAGGAGCAGAGCAGGAACTGGAAGCCACGCTGGAAACAAGGCTGTAATATGGCAAAGCCTTAGGGTGGTGATCACCTGTTTCTCACTGCCACTAAGGGGACCTTGCTAAATAGATACGATCTAGTATGGCAGAGAAACTATTCCCTGAACGAGTCCTAGAGCGTGTTAGTATCGTGTCTGTCTTCCAGGTGAACATAACTAAGGAACAGCAGCACAGCAGTCTGCAAACCTTTTGTAACAGGCGGTTGGCATGGGCTTAGCCAAAGATTCCGTATTTATCTCTACTAGTCTGTAAAATAGTCTCTCAGAGGCAGTGATGAAAGCTACCTCAGAAGAGTCATTGAAGACAAGACAGAAGAAAGTACATCATGAGCAACAGCAGACAGTCCCTTTTCTGTCAGGGAATGGACTAAGTGACCGTTTGATTTTTCTTTCATCTGTAATGTCCCTGCTTTTGTATAGTACTGTTCATCTCAAGAGATCCCATGGCACGTTGCAAGCTAAACCGTGAATTACAACTAGCTGTGGGTTGGATGGCCATAGCCATCAGTCAAACTGTACACAGCATGTGTACTTAATGAGAGGAAGAGAAACATTAGTGTCATTATTATTACTGAAGACATCCGAGTGCTGGGTCCCATTATCTTAATACAGCCAGTGTACACAGAGGAGTGAGAAAATGGGCAGGTCACTTAATATTGGTGAATTATGGTTTTGCTACAGTTTGAAGACAGTAGTTTAAGATACTGGGAGACAGAGTACCAAATTCTGGTGAACCTGATGAATAATATAGTCATTATGCTGTATCTAATACATAATTGAATTCTAATGCTATGTTTCAACTTTTCTTCCTGTTCTGGTAAACTACTGAGAAATTTAAAACTTTATTCTTTTTATATAAAGAAGGAAAGTGCAAGTAAGGATACATACTTGAAGAAAAAAATGTTAATATAGTGCTTGGTTCATGTTTTGAGCACAGAATTCTACTATTATGAACATTCATATAGTTTGCATATTAACTGTTGTAGATATGAAAGAATAATCATGAACTTTAATTATACAGAGCAGACTTTCATCTGCATCTTTCCTTTTCTTTCATCAACTGTGGTTTACGTGTACTAATATTAGCATGCGAAGCAATACTGTATGGCAGTAAATTCATGGGCATGCCTAGATGAAGGCGGAGACTTGCAAACATCTGATTAATAGGGAGTCTTCAACTTGCGAATACTCTGATTTCCTGTCTTCTGTCATGCATCAGATATTGGGTAAATCTGGTTACCTGCTTACTCAAACCACCTATTTTTGCCGTACTGTTGAGGAAATAATATGTTTTCCTTCATTATTTGACTGTTTCTTTAATTCTGTTAAAAAAAGAAAAGGGATGGTGGACTTCATCATTAGTGACCAGAACTGGGTGTACCTCCTATCTTCACTAAAAAAAATGAAGAAGCTGATATTTATAAAAATCAAGAAGCCAAATTTACCTGATGAAACAGCATTTGCAAAGTCAGTGTTGTAATTTGTAATTACCACTTTTTTGAACCGTTTGCTGTTTAGGGCACACTCCAGATTTGATGCAGGAAATGTTCTGAGTAAAATTTGTGTAACTGAAGATTTAACTCCTTCCTACTAAGAATTTACAGTCCAGACACCTGTGTCTGTTTCAGTTTCAAAGCAACATAATAAAGGAAAATGGTTCCATTCACTTTCCTGTTTTATAATCAGTGATGCATGTGCATGTTAGATAAGACTGCAAAACATTTAAAAGAAAATTCATACAGAGGCATATCTTTTAAATATAGGCTTTTGAAGAAAGGGACCGCTGTGCAGGAAAGGTCTGGACGAAGGACATGAACTTACTGAATTTCATTGCCAGTGGCAGAACAGACACAGATTTGGATTCCCAGCCCTCAGATGAGTGGTGGTGCCTGAGCATGCCTGAGAGAACATGCACACAGTCCCTGTGGAAATTGCTAACCATAAATCTGTTTAAGCCCTGAAAATTGTGTTTGGACTGCATGAGGAGCTGCAGATAGACTGAGAGAGGAGCAAGGGGGCGAAAAAGTAAGAAGTAGTAGTGGGGAAAATGCATTTTATCTTACTGCTTCCGTAAGAAGAACCAATCTCACTGCCACAAACATTTGAGTATTCTCACTGCTTTCAGAAGGGCATTAAGGCAAGAAACACTTGCGTTCTTATACTTTTTGAAAGAAAGGTTGATAGAGTTTATTTAGAGAAAAACTGAGTCTACTGGGCCTTCAAAGAAGTTCAAGAGACTGTTTTAGATGATTGTATTCTCAGTGCAAATAGAGTTTGGTGGGCTTTCATGAAGGTTCATCATGTGTAACACTAGCAAGTGTTTTCTATCACACGAAGAGCTTCATTAGAATATTTGATACAGAATTATTTTCATTCTAAAGGAGGTGACTAAAAAGGTTCGTAAAGGCTCCCTTTTTAAATCACTGCCACCATTTTTCTCTTGGATTCTTTTTAGATATATATTTCGTTTATATCACTGTAGCAAAAATTAATTGGGGAGGTGAAACTGTAGACCAGTGTTGAAAATTTCTCCTAAGCAAAGTCTGGCTAATATTGACTTCAGTGTACAATAGCAGCATGTTTGTGCTGAGTGGTGATATGAACCCTCCATCTGCAGATGTCAGCCGCCTAACTATCACGCTGGTCAGGACTGAACATATGGTTGAGCAGTGTTTTTCAAAACTTGGTTCTGCTGGCAAGGATTGGCCTCTTCATGCTGTGGACTTTGTTTACGGTCGAGGAAGGGAGAAAGAAGAAAAAGGAGAAAAAATTGGTGTAAATGATCTGACTTTCTGCAACAGTGCTTGCTCATAGAAATACAGGTTTTTGCATCTGGCACTTGTTCTTGCCTAGGTTACCCAGGAGAGAAACGTCCTGTGGTAGGAATGAAAAAAAAAAAGTAGGCGAATGTAATTTAATTAAAGAAAAAGCCAACAAATAAGTTGTTAAAGAGCCCCACATAAGTCTGCTGAAGTCATTTCATTTAGTAAAACCTGATCTGTGCACATACACACACACATATTAGCAAAACTAATTTAAAAATATTTTTTATTTACAAACTAATTTAGTTTGATGATACGTTTGAGTGCATAGTCCCTCCCTCAGGTCTGAGATAGGATCAAAGAACTTGGGGTTTTTAATGTATTTTTGGAAGGCTAACTTTTGCACCCCTCATAATGAATTTTGCTGAAGAACATGGTTAGATATTTAGTTCATGGCATTTGCTGGCTACACCGAAAACTTACTGCCAATATCTGACATTGACATTTGCTGCCTCTGTTTCCCATTCTAGCGAGGTCTCTAGAGAGATTGCGTATCCAACGTTTTGCCTGATTTTTCTAGGTACTCTGATGAAGTACCTTAATCTGAGAACAGACAATAATTCTTGATGCGGATTCTTGATTCTCTTGTGTTTGCAGATCGTCAGGGCTGTAACACCACTACTGCTAAAGCGTCTTGCAGGCAGTGTCAGTGCGCCAAGCACAGGCCCCTGCGTTCCGTTTTGCATCAGTCTGACCGCTGAGTCCCCAGTGGCCCGTGTCCCTGGTCAGGTAACACTGCCTGTGCAATGACAGTGAGCCCCTTCGTAACGCCTGCCCGTTTGTCCTTGCGGAAATCTAGAGGGACCTCCATTGAAGGCTGGTAGTTTATACTCCAGGAACATTTAGTCTTGGAAGTACCTCTTTGCTGCCTGCAACAAACAGCTTTCTTCCAGCGTGGGAAGTGTATTGGTAATGTGATCGGAGACGCAGGCCACGCGTGGAACACACCGTGCCCTGGAGAATTCCGTCCCCTCTAGCACCGGAGCTGGGGACACTTGTTTTTCTGTGCTTCGCCTTTCCAAGCGAGGTTGCTGATATATCAGCACTGGGGTTTTGTACGGGTGATGCAAATCCACTAATGTTTTCTCATCTGTGCCTACCATAAGCTGCCTGTACAGCACCAGGGCAGCTTAAAATCCGATCCCCAGTCTTCACTGATGTTGCTAATGAGGTTACCAATTAATGGCACCTAATGGTCTGTTGTAGTAGCAGTGGTTTGGGTGATGGAGACAGCTGTCCTCTGGGAAGTCTGCTGAGACCGTGAACTCATTTTGTATAAGCAAGCGAACAGCTGTTGCAGAAATACCGATGGGAGAGATTAGGTCACACACTTCATCTCCCTGCCACCCCAGGGCTATTCCGGGCAGTAGGCAGCAGGTGGAAGGTGGAAGCAACTTGAAGGGACAAAAGCCTTTGCTGGAGTTGGACCCAGAGATCTAGACACAAAACCACTATATCTCGTTAGCACTCTTCTGATCCATCCTGTCCCCCTGAATTTTCAAGTATTTTACCAATTAACTAGGATTTTGAAGAAATTTATTATTTTTTTAGAAGTTTTGTCACTGAGCTGTGTTGATCTGTGGTGTGATATCTTCCTAGCATCTGATTGTAGTACGTAACTCTTGGCACGTGCATATCACGTTATTTATTAAAAAAGCGCCCTCTGTGAACACCCTTGCATCAGAGTCTTGTGAGTATTGGGAATATAAAATTAAAATATACATTTAATTTCACAGGCAGCATGTTGGGATAATGAGTTCTTATTATTTGAGCTTCACTTTAGTGTTAGGTTACTTTTGGCATACAGTAGTTGCATTTCATCAGTCTGAAAAAAGGTGGCATTATAGATCTACATTGCACTCCCCTAGTGCTTGAATACCTGTAAAGTATAGCACACTTTAAAAGATAATTGTGTAATTGTTCGTTTTTGGAACATGACAGGAATGTTATGAGTTAACATGTAGTTAGTAGCTTGCATATTTCTTTTTGCTGAATGGATGGCAATACCAGATATTGTAAGTTAGAAAAAAACCCAAAACATACCGAACAGGTCCACTCTAGGATTCACACCCATTCATTTTAAAATCCCCTACAGTCAAAAATATTTGACGACAATCAGTTGTTTTATCCTGGTTTATCCCTTATTTGGGAAAGGCAAATCTTTTCATGCTTACCAAAGTACTATATGGCCACAAAGAACTGTCTCTTTTGAGATGAAAGTAAAAGGAAGTTTTGTATGTGTTGTCATACTAGTAACTTTTAGAAACAAAGTTTCATGGAACAGTGTGCTGAGCTGTCAGAGTGGGGAGCTGAAGTCTCTTCAAAATACTCACCAGGAGTAGCTGACCCTTCCAGATAACCTGTGAGACTCAAAAGGCAGTTCCCCTGCAAAACATTTAGCTTGGCATTGCAATCTTCTCCGGAAAAGTTTTGCAGTAACTATTTAGAGCTTGGCAGATCTAATTATCTTATAAAATGTATGAAGAGTAGAAAGACATGAAAAAGTGTTTAAAGGGAATGTCATTTCAGTATTTGTACACTTAGTGGTCACTTGTGCTTCATGGAGTTGTTATCCTTCTATTTTTTTGGCTTAGTCCGATGTTGTATTTACAATTTTTTGGACAACTGACGAAATCTGTACACACAAAGATTACCACCAGCCTGGCTTCTTTGGCTTTTTTGAACTTTTTTTGGTGTCTCTTAGTTTGGAGAAATCCTATTTTACAGCTATCCTAATACTTACCTCTATGCTCAGTTTTACTTTCAGTAAAAGAATACCATATTACTTTAATGGAATGAAATTTCACACACTTTCATCCTGTTTCATGGTAGAACTGAATTCTTGGTAGTTTTTTAAGCTTAAAAAGTACAGTTTCCTAGAACTCACGCAATTACAGAAAATTCTGGTAGAAGTTTCTGATACCTAGCTGAATCCTCTAATGAGTCACCAAGAAGGAATAAACGCATTAAAACTTTGATCATGAATGTGAGCTTAAACAAAACCTTCAGTTAAATTTGGCTGTGTTACACTTCTCTGTTCAATTAATCCTTGATGTCCTAGCTAGGTTTATTAGCTCTCAGCTGCTTACCAAACAGCGAGTTTGAAGCGGGCAAATGAAGTGTGCTGGATATTTCTAGAACTGTAGCGAGTATTTTCAAAAAAACAGAATTCAAAGTCAAAACTTAATTATTTCCAATAGAAAACTAACCCACTAGAAAAGAGACAGCATCCTTCAGGGAACAGGAAATAATACAATCTGGTTATATATATGAAAAAAGAAGTAATTGTAGTGCTTCTCTTTTAAAATATAGATTCTGAACAAACTATTCAGAAATGGCCTAAGATCAGAAATTATTTTCTAGATGATTTTTTAAAATGAAGAATTCATTGGCAAATTATACTTAAATTCAAATTAATCACCAAAAAATTGCAATTTGCTGAATTAATTGTGTATTAGAAATTGAACAAAATTGTTCACTTTTGACGTACAAACTGCCATTTGAAGTACATAACTGCCACAGGTGTTATATGTGCTCTTCCTCTCTCTCTGTCCAATTCTAGCTTTGGTTTAATTGAAATTGTCCCATACTTTTCACTGAATATGATTCATTTAATGCCTGGGTTAATTGCTCCTACATTAAATATACCAACTCACCATACTTTTATAGACAGAATACAGCATTAATTTGCTTTCTCTGACCAAAAAAAAAAAGAAAAAAAAGAAACCACCAACAAAGAAAAGCAGAAAAGTCCAGCTGTAATAATACTGAACAACTAATGATGAAATATCAGCTGTGGTTTTAACAGGCTAAGTAGACAGGAATTTGCTGGAGAGGGAGGCAGGTGGAGGGAGTAATGTGGCTAATATGGTCTCCATATCAGAATAGGTGTTTGTTCAGCTTCTTTCTGCTCTCCTAGTCATACCAGGGCCATGTGTGTCCCTGAGCTAGATATTTAAATACGTTCCTCATCGGTTTGGGTAATGTTCACCACAACGTGCACATGGGAAAAATCCCATTTCATTGTCTGACTAAGGAAGCTGTGGTTGTGTCTGCACTGGCATTTTAGTTTGGAAAAGGAATGTGTGTTTTACACAAAGCTCCTGACCATGCTTGCTGTGCTTGATTCACACTGCAGTGGATTTTTCAGCACAGGAACTGGGTTCCTTTCAGTAACAAAAAAAAAATAATAAAAAATTGGCATTTGTTCCAGGCCTGCACCGGCTGGATTGCAACCAGAAGTGGGTGTCCAGCGCAGGGGACCAGGTTAGAGCTAGCTTGAACAGTACAGTGTGGAATCAGCTCCTGGGCATCAACTGCTTTGCCCTACGGATCTGCTGCTCCTGCGCTGCCTGGCTTGCTCTTGTAGATACAGCTCACGGTGTTTGGTTAGCCTGTGGCAACAGACTTCACAAATAGTAAAATGTAGCCTGTATTGTGACCTGTTTTTGTTTAGAAAGGTTGTGTAAATGTTTAAATACTAAAGAAAAAAAAATAGTCAGGTGTTAGTGCACTGAGGGAATACAGTATTCGGATCTCAGTTAAGAAGTAACTCTTAAGTATGAAGAGTAAACTGCAGCTAGAGCTTTGTCTGTCTTGTACTTCTCACTGGGGTCTTCTGCTGTTCCTTCAGGGCCCTGAGTGCATTTGATCTTGAGGTGGCTTTTTGAAATTGCCTCTTGCCTCCCGCATCCATCCTTATTTTCAGTAGGAGACACAAGAGTCTGTAGACATGTTCCACATTTCATTTCTAAGCTCTTCTGCTGCACTAGTACTGATGATGATGGATCTGCCTATCCATCCACTCTTCTGAAGAAAGATGAAAAAGAAAAGTTTCTGCCCTTCTCTGATATGGAAAGGGCTTTAAATACTTATCTCAGAGACCACTGGCTAGATTATTACCTTGTTCATGCTAAAGGGGCCTCTGAAAATACCTTGTCTATCATGAAATAATTTCCTGGCCCATTTTACTACACTGCAAGGAAAGAAAGATGACAGACCTTTCCTTTACAGTTTAGCAAGTTTGGTTTCACAACCCATTATCTCTAATTACCAGAGCTTAATTTAATAGAGCTGGTGATTCACACCAGAGGATAGCCTCACCTGTAATGATTCGATAGGATGGTCCTTTTAGGTGGGATCTTTTATACTTCAGTGGCAGTCAGCGTTCACCCCTTATTGTTTGTGGACAGAGATTTTGCTTTGGTGCTTTCCCGTCATCTGGACTGGTCCAAGAGATAAAGGAGAAAGGGACTTCTGCTCAGTATCGATTTGGTCTCTCTTATCTGTCCTGGGTTTCTTGAACTCCCTCATCAAGACAGTCAGAGGACTTTTTCTTACCTACAGCTTTCATAAAATCCCCAAACTTTGTGTCCATTGTTTAATTTTAGTCTGTCATCTCAAATGCCATATTAATTTGCCATTAATTCACTTTATTCTGTTTATTTTCATGATCTATTTCCACAATTAGTTTGACTTGTTGCTGCCATATCCCAGCTTAGTGGTTTAGTCTTTGTAGGGTTTATTGCTGTAAAGGTTCCAGAGAGGACCTGACAGATGGAAATTGTTCTGGTGTGTTTCTGCCTTAACATAACTCCGATTTTTCATGTCTCCATCTGCTGGTAAAAGATGAGATTTGCTGTTCAAACAGATCATATAATGAGTAACAGAAACTATAAATTTCAAAAAATTTCCCTTTCCCTGTTATAGATACTTTCTATTAGGAACTGGATAGAAATGCTAAATACATTTATTTTTAGGCTGCTTAATAATAGCTATAGAATACTAATAACTTAAGATTTGTTGTGGATTTGTACTGCGCCGACAAGAATGAGTTAAATATTCAAATGGATATACTAATAACCTGGGAATGCAGATCAGTGTGCTCATGAAACTAGATTTGTTCTTTTCTATGGGAGTAAGAGACATTCTAAAATCGTCATCCCTCTTTTTAAATATTAATATTTTTACAGTTACTGAGCAAGCAGATAAAGGAAAAATGTATAATGGGATTTTCAATATGATCATTTATTTTATCTTATTTCTGCAGGGGGGTATATAAGGCTTATGTTGTACATAAACTACTGCTGTTTCCTCCTAACAGTTACAATACCAAGGGAGTAAAACACCTACGTACAATCATGTCAGGAGCTCATTACAGCAGAAGCTAAAAAGGCGGGGTTTTATGTGCAAAACTTTTTGTAAGGATATCGTTCATTCAGAACACAGTGTTTCAGTCAGCAAAAGACTTTGCTTCCCGCCCAGAGGAAATGCATCTTCAAGACTGCAAAACGCGATACTGGTCAGCAGAGTTTGTGGTGACACAAATGTGCTTTATTTAACTCTACTGTCATCTAAACTATAGTACGATCAGAAAAATGTTACACATTGTATTTCCGCATTCAAAGCAGTCTTACATTTATATTTGATTTATGTTATGTAATGAAATATTTAGGTTGATGGTTATTTCCATCTACTCCTAATGTTTTGTAGATGCTTTTGGCTTTGATGCTTTTACAACAGAGGTTTTTATAGACCTGAACATTTTCTATAAAACCACCAAGACTTTACTTTTATTTTCTATTTCAGTCTTTCATGTATTTATAGGAATATATTTCAAATACTGTAAAGATGCTGATAGTTAGATTAATTCTTGAAGCAAGAGGGTGTTTTATGAGATCTGTTTCCCCCCAGAACTTTAAACATGAGGTGGTGTAGGTACTCTCAATCACAGAATTGCAAGCACTTTTGTTTCAGTGGCTTTAATTTTAAAGGCTTGTATTAAATTTTATTTTCCTCTGCAAAGTAACTGTAAAAATGACAGCCTTTCATTTAACAGATCTTTTTGCTGTCTTGACTAAGAGTTTTACTCCTTCACTATAAAACTTTTTTCCCTTCTTTACTCCTGCTAGCGCTGTAGGTCCCACCTCAGTAAAAGAGACTGACTGTCTCCTCAAGCATCCTGGGTCAAATGGAACCTTAGCAGTTTCTGAGAGGTGCACAACTCTCTCTAAAAGTCAGTTCTGACCAGAAATGCATTCTTTGTGTAGATATCTAAAAACAAAGAAATAACTTTTAGAGTGCAAATGGAATTTGTAGGGCTGAAAATTAAAAAAAAACACATTGATTTATTTGTATCCTAAGAACATAGGAAGAGCACTGAATAAACACAAAAACAAGAGTTAACAGGAAACTCTGCAATGCAAAGAATAAAATTAAGTAACTTCTCACTGGTCGAGATGGAGAACCTTCCAGCAGCTATAAGGATGAATTGTATTTTGGCAATGCCTGTCACACTGCTGGCCAGAGAGGAATCTGAGACAACTAGTTCAGCATAGGGGCATACCTCAGTGATGGATGAAGCTCAGCCTAAAAGATTTAAGAGTCTGAGTTCGATTTTTGAAGTGAAACATTCAGTTTCACTTCAAAACATTCAGGCTTCCATTCCTAAGTCATTTTTGAAAGTGGGGCTTGGATTCTTGCCATGCCGAATGGAAATCCTAAAAATACATCAGTGATTTATAAATATCCTCCTTGCTATTCCGGAGTTGTTAGTACCCAAGTCACTTTGCAAACGGCATTTAAGCTTCTCAGTGGCAGAGCTATCAAGAAGGAACTCAAATAATATCTAGTCTATCCAAGACAGGATTTACTCAGACTGTCCCTGACAGCTATTTGTCTAACCTGGTCTCAAAATCCTCCTGTGACAGAGATGCCACAGCCTCCCCAGGAAAACTGTTCCTCTACTTGACTATTCACATCAATAGTAAGTTTTTCCTAATGTCTAATGTAAATCTTCCGTGCTGTGATTTAAGCCTATTACTTGTCCTGTCCCTTGTGGACATTTCATAGCCTTTCAGACATCTGAATAGTGTATCGCGTATTCCCTCATTCGTCTCTTTTTAGTCTTAGTTGAGGTTAAAAAAATGTCCCCTTAGGCACTGTGAAATTTTTTAGCCAGAGCCAGCTTGTGAAGTAGAGCTGCTTTGTTAATGCCTTTATTGAATAGCAATTTCAGGATAAAAGTGTAGTGTAATGGCATATGGCACGAAAGCCCGATACAGCCGCGTCCACTTCAGAGTCTTTATGGTTTAAATGGAGATTTGGGGTTGTATCAGTTTCCCCGCTTTGTACTTAGTGGATGTCAGTATTGGGTTATCAAAAGTCTCAGTGAGCAGTTAGCTTATTCAAGTTACTCATCTGGTGTATTGCTTCTGCAGTTAAGACTTGCATCTCTGCACAGCATTGCGTGTTGCCAGATGGACCGAACAGCTTACTCGCAGCAACTCAGCACCCTCTGCAGCACTGCAGGGTTTCTGGAAGAAGGTCTACCTTACTGCCTTAGGCAGCACCAAGCGGGATGAAGCCTGACCTAGTCATTGTCCAGGCCCCACCAGATAAAGTTATGAAGTTGCAAGTATAGAAGTTGAATAATAGTACTGTCTTCCCCTGAAGCAGTTTTGACTCAGTGGAAACCATTTTTTCCTACCCTTTTTGACTGACAGGATTTTGAAAGTTTGCATTCATTTTCTGGTACTTCAGTTAGGAGGCATGACAGAGAGTTTGTGCAGATTTTACTTCCTTGTATTTTTGGAAGTAGTAGTAATACTTACTGTTTTATTCAGCTGGATGGAGAAATGCAACTTCAAGAGCACACCCATGTCATGCCTACCTACCTTTGGGTATCAGTGTCCGGCGAGAGGGCTAGGATGACCATCGAAAAAGAGCAGTGCATGCTATGCCCACCGAAAGCAACAGAATGAGTTTCCTTGTTGAGTTTCTTTGAATGTGTTCCTAATGTCTGCATGTATCAGCTCTGCTGAGGTGGCATCTCAGGTTTTAAATTAATATGGTTGTAATGCATTTCTCTTTAATTAAAAAAGAGAGCTCCCCCGTAGGAAATTTCCTAAAACAAAACTCATTAGTAATAAACAGATTAAATCTTTATCAGTTAATCAACACTATAAACTTCTGAGTGTTCAGCGAGCGGCATGAGATAACACTGTCGTCATAATAAGAGTGTTTGAAATCATTAGGGATCCCACCGTGCCGTTTGGGTGGTGAGAAAATAATGATTGAAGATGAGCCCCCCTACAGAGCTCACGTGTGAATTCCCCTAAACATTAAAGCTGTGAAGATCTGGATTTTATGTTGGCCCCATCTCTAAAGCATTTTTTTTCAAATAGTAGGCGATAGTGGTGGGCAATACCAAGCAAATTCTTAATGATGCCGATACCAGAACCTTGCCACAAAATTTTTGAGCTGGTGGTTAGTGAAATTTTAGGGACTGTTCATGGTGTGGGAGCCTCTCAGCCTTCTCAGAGCACCTGTTCCCAGCTGATCTCTCTGAGGCTTTAACTATGGTGGAGACTGCACTGCAGATTCCTCATCTTCCTCCACCGTGAATCCTCAACACAGTCACTTCTGTTAGGACGATGGCAATCCTCTTGTCACGCTTGTGAGGGAGTTCTGCTCTGGTCCAGCTGCCTCCTGGGGATAAAGTGTGCAACCTCCTATGCAGATGGAAGGGACAAGGTAGCTTTGGGCAGGGACCTCTTTGAAGAAGGCTGGGGAGAGGCAGAGGCATAAGGGAGCAGGAGAGAATAAAACTTGTATGGCTGGTAGCGTATCAACAACTCCTAACCCAATATAATTTGGGGTCATGCACATTTAGGAAGTTATACCATAGAGGCACTGACATTTTCTCCGTCACTGCTGGGAATGTGTCAGAGCTTCTCTGTGTCACCCTAGGGGGTTCTTTGGGCCATTGGGATAATTTGGGTTCTTTCCATGTACTCTATGAAAAATAAAAGTAAGTGGGCTGGAATAAAAATAGGGGCACTGAGAAAAATCATGTTTGTCCACATCCAGCAGGGGGATGGCAACTGGGAGTCATATGTAACTATTGTCTTTTAATTTCTCATCTTTGGTCTTCATTTGGTCACCGCAGCAATAATTGCATGTTTTGTCACAAAAGGGTCAATGTAAATTAGTTTTTTTGTAGCATGAATTACAGCAGCAGTAATGGTATTTTCAAACATGTTAAGTTTGGAATGCACTTACTGCTTAAAATACACGTTGAAGGTTAGCTGACACTGCTGCGTCCAGAGGCCTCAATCAAATACTGTCTTGCAGTAGAAGTGACTTGAACATTCTTATTTTATTCTTCATGTACTTATGTTGTATTACAAAACACAGCCTGCTTGATTCCTGCTCTGGAAAAACAAGTCCCAGTTCCTGCTCCTTAATTAGAACCGAATCCATAGACAGCTGATAAGCAAAAACTCATATGGATGGTCCTATTTAAAAGGCGTGAATTGAACTACACTGATTAATTTCAGAGACATTGGTGACTGTTTCTCTTTAGAAGTCTTTAGCTACTGTGGCACTATCACTTTTGAAAATCAGATGGTAGGTGTCCTCACTTTTCTGTCACTTGTTCCACCCAGACATCTGTGTGCAAAAATGACAAATTTTAAAAATATCCCTTTCTTTTCCTCATATTGTGATATGTCTGTGGATTATATTTTCAAGCAGGTTTTGCAGGAGTAAATTGTTTGTAGCAACTTTCTTTGTATTCGTAATTACTGTCAGCTCTGTCACCTGTGAATTAAAACCTTTTATTAAATACCGTTATGAAGTGCTAGGGACAGATTTACTGGGAGGGGAATGTGAGAATAAAAGAGATGTTGCATTCTTATTAACAGCCGCATAATGCATTTCAGTGCCATGTGTTTGGGACTGCCTCTGCCTTTGAATCTTGTTTGTGCATTTGGAGAAAGAATACTTTTTGTTCTGTTTTTTAAATACTGGAGTGAAAGATCACTTTCTATCCAAAATGCCCCGGCTTGGCAAAATGGACTGCTTGCAAGGGTCCATATGATCCATCTGATCATACAGCTTTCCTGCAATACTGTTTCTGTCATTCACAGGGTGGGTGACCTTCAGATCTCAGTGGAAGGGTCTTTAACTAAAAGGAGAACACGTCCCATGATTATAATTTATCTATTCATACCGTCCTCCTTACTTTTTCTTTTCTCTTTTTCTCTTTTCAGGATGGAGTAGGTGTAGATGAGAAGCTGTCTTTACGGCGGGTAGCCGTGGTAGAAGATTTCTTTGACATTATCTATTCCATGCATGTTGAAACTGGGCCTAATGGAGAACAAATCAGAAAACATGCTGGACAAAAGAGAACGTATAAAGCAGTAAGTAAAAAATCCTAACCAGCCAACTAAAAGTGAACGCCATTCTCTAACAGTGTAAATTATTTGGGTTTAGTTAAATGGCACGCCATTTGTGTTTTTTCCAGATGAATTAGTATGGCAACCCTCACCCTCAAATTTATTTCAGAGATCTTTCAATAATATATGAAAACATAGAGCTTAGAAATCCCATTTTCTGTGTGATATAGACAAGATCCATTGACTCAGTAGAGATTTTCTCATTGGGACAAGCAGATAATTTTCTCTTTCTATAATGGTTTGACAATTTCTCTAATAACTCTGTATTAATTAATTGTTATCAAATGGATGAAGTCTTAGAATCATAGAATCATAGAATCACTTGGGTTGGAAGAGACCTTCAAGATCGTCGAGTCCAACCATAAACCTACACTGCCAAAACCACCCCTAAACTATGTCCCTCAGCACCATGTCTACCCATCTTTTAAATACCTCCAGGGACGGTGATTCCACCACCTCCCTGGGCAGCCTGTTCCAATGCTCGATAACCCCTTCAGTAAAGAAGTTTTTCCTAATATCCAACCTAAACCTCCCCTGGCACAACTTGAGGCCATTTTCAAGTCTTAAGGAAGACTTGGAAGGTATTGCCACAACTTTGCTAAATGAGATGCTGTACTTCAGCATATGAATGAACTTGCTTTATAGGTTGTTGCTGCAGAATAAGTATACTTAATGGTTTAATGGTATGAAAACTTGTAAATATACGAATTCAAAAGGCTGGAAACCTACTAGGTACAATGAGAGAAGTATTGAGAAGGCAGCTCTCACACCTGCATAAACCGGCTGAGTGGAGAGAAATGATTATTTGTAAGATTTTTAATTACATGTGTTGCTTGACCTAACCAGTTCAGCCACTGCCTTAAAATAGCTATAAATAGCTTTTGTGGTCAGTGGCACAAATATAACGCTTTCTTTTCTGATGGAGAACTAATGAAGCATTTACTGTGCTTTCCCAAGGTTCTCAAAATATATGTGCTTGCCTGGATTCGGATTCCCAAACTTCTGTGTGCGGGGCTGTGATAGTGCCAGGCACACTCAGTGGTTGATCCTGATCTGCCTGCCCAGCTGTTTCCAGCTGCTGAAACACTGGGGGTTCCCCCAGGGCGGCAAGGCAGGGGGTCCCAGCCAGGGCCTGTCCCACTGGCCTGGCCGGGGTGCAGGGCATCCCAGGCACCTCACTCCATGGTCCCAGTGGGATGGGGCTGGTGGGGGGCTGTGCAAAGGGCCCTGGGGTGGCCTGTCACCCTGAACACAGTGTTCTTCACCTTAAAAACAACCTGTAGTCGTGTCAACCATTCTTCACCAGAGGTCACCAGAATGTGGGGGAACTCCAGGTTTCTGATACCCACATCTTCAATTTTAGTCTTAAGAAACAGCTATTTTTCCATTACTGTTTTTTTCAGGTATATATCTCTACTATGTATATATGAATCCCTTCACACATCTTTTATTTATGAATTATTTCAGACAGTTTGTTGTGGGATAAGCTCTTGGCAAAATTTCTTATAATTTGTCCCCAGCAGTATTGACCTTAAGACAGATATATGGAAGAAGACACCAGTCATCTGAGTGTGCTTTTGTAAGGCTCGGAGTGATATTTCAGGGTGAACAAACAGAAACTGTCTAAATTGATTTTCATCTGTCACCTAGGCTATTTTCATACTTGGTCTTCTCTTTTAGAAATCATTAGAAAAGTAATATTTTCATTCACCTCTTTGTATTTAGTTTTACTTTAGTAAGCTGTTCAAAGGTATAGGTCACAAACTTTGTAGAATAATATACAAGTATAAGGAATGCTGCCAACTGTAAATACAATACTTCAAGTCATCATTCTACAAATACATGCCAAGTATAATATTTACCACTGTATGAATCTCATGATTTCGGGTCAGATAAGAAATTTGTTTATTGTGAACAGCATGAAAGACAACTAGGGTCTTGTGTCTGAGAACTATTTGTGCAGATTCAATAGCCTACGCAGTAGTTTCATCTGATGTCAACTTTTATTGCAATTGATACCTGGGCTTATTAAATCATTATGAGCAGAGGATAAGGATGCCCAAATGTAAGCTTGTGTCGTTTCCACTGTCTGCGATATATGTATATTCATTTAATTGCATATTAGTTTATTAAGGGCATGAGTCATTTTGTCATTTCCCAAGGATAGGATTCACATATGTAATTTTTAAACACTTCCATAGATTAAAAAAAAAGGAAAAAAGACTCCAGAACAAACTAGTATCAACTCTTGCTCTCTGTCCTGATATGTGAATTAGGTTAAGTAAACAGGCCTTAAAATCTAGGAGACTAACCGGGGAAATGCATGCTCCTTTACTGGACCTGTCATGAAAATACCTTCACTAAAAATGATCAGCTGTAGTGTTGGTCTGTTGTTCCTGCAAGCCACGCAGTGTCCATCTCCTCTGTGGCACTGCAGGAGGAAAGAGGTGGGGTCTCAGGTAACTGTCTCACAAAGCACGATACCCTAAAGGCTTTATAAATCAAACTGAAGTACTTCGGTGGGGTTTATTTTTATTAAGCGAATTGGGAACAAGATTAATTTAGTCTTGTTTCTTTATTTACATGTCAAAAGTGAATCATCCTTGAGATCTGTGAATATGTTTATCGTGCATAAGTATTCACCACATAATTTGAGTGAAGAGAAGGAAAACACAAACTGTATGCTACAACAGCTATTTGTTATTCATAATTCCTGGCATGTGACGATCACATTGCTTCTGCTCTCTGAGTGGATAACTGAAATATTTTAACAGAGAAATAATGGGGAGAAAACCACCCCAATTTTGATACAAAATTGCTAAATTTCTGAAGTTCATAAATACTGGCATGGATTTTCAGTACCTGAGTATTTCTAAAAATTTAATGACACAGCTCTAAGAATTGCAACGTTGTGACTCCAAGTAATTAATTTGCTTATACGTGTGCATCTCTATTTTCAATAGTGAACCTGCTCCACTCAAAATTTTGAATAGCGCTCAAGCATGATTAGAAAGGTAATGAAATTGTCAAAGGTGACTTAATTAACTACTGTTTGCATTTATATAGAGTAACAAACTTAGAATAGGTAGGGTCTTTTTAATTTTTGATAGAGTTACCCCAGATGCTGAAGTGGTAAAATACATCAGTGTGTCTCTCTGAAAGTGTGTTCAGAACAGCTTACGAACTCAATTAGTGAATCTGTAATCTGCACTGACTTGTTTGTGTTAACTGTGGAAATGAATGGCATTTTTACAACTGATTTCTGGGGACTTCCTACAGCAGTGCTGCACAGGAAGATAAATATGATGTGGTGCTCAGTACCTCTCAAAGAGCCGTGTATTGGAAGGGAGCCTTTATATTTTAATTGGAGCAGCAATGTACCAAACTCAAAGTTTATGATTTCTTGGCACAAACCCTATAGATAATTAGGAAAGCATCTGTGATTCAATATTTAAATTTCGAAGAAAGTCCCATTTTCTTCTTCTCTGCTCACTAACAAACGAGAAGGGAATTGTACAAAGTCTATGTAGATGATGTGGGAGAATAACCTTGAAAATATGCAAAAAAGAGTGAGCTTCCCATTTCACTGGCATGTTTTGTGCTCATTTCAAGTGCCCTACTTGTATACAATATAAGATTGATGGGCTGTGTTCCTTGCCAGCATAACTGTAGGTAGATCTACACCAGCAAAAAAAAGACCTGACACATATATAAAGTGAAACCAAGAACTTTAAATCATATCTGGAGCACGCCAGACTGAAGGAATACTTAATGTGATGTTTATAATCTCAGCTAATTCCCTGGTTCCCAGGGAAGTTTACAAACAGGGAAAACATCGTGGGCCTTGATCTGGGAGATCATTCCCTCACAAAGGCAGGATCCGTGACACAAGGCCTGGTTGCTCAACAGGAGCACAGGTGACTAGGAAGGTGCAGAAGGTGAAAAGAGCATGTTCCTTGGTGCCTTCTTTGGCAAGCAGCGGTGCCCAAACAGGTCCCTGCTTGTCCTGGATTCCCCCCAGGTCTTCTGCTGGGCTTCATAGGAGGTGGGGTGAAATGTGCTGATGCAAGGAATTGGTTAAATGGTCGTGAGAGACTTGCGGATCACTTGCTGCTCTGTGTCCTAGAGGAACTGCATTGCTTTAGGATAGTACTTTTCACTCTCTGTCCTAAAGGACTTATTTTTGTATAGGCATCCCAGCCTGAAAGGATAACTGCGGTGTCAAAGTGGAGATGGGGACACACGGGAGAGAAGTGTTCAGGAAAAGAATCCATCTGGTGTATTCAGAAGGGCATGCAACAAGTGCATTGTGGGCTTTCTGTGTCTTTGTGGAGCTGCATTTCTTGATTTAAACTGTGTCTAAAATTTAAATTCAAGTGCTGAGGGGTATATCAGAGGTGGGAGTAACTGGGAAAAGTTGTGGCTACAGCAGCAGCATAATGCAATAGGCTCAAGCTGTTAGGACAACTCTTTGTGATTCAGTGCAAACCAGGGAAAAAAAATAGCCTTATTACATTTTGCAAGAAACTCAAGTGGTCTGTGGCAAGACTGAAGATGGAAAACATGTCTGTCTCCTCTCATGCCCAGCTATGGGTAAAGATAGGCTAGATTTAGTGATCAAGCCCTATATTTCAGAGTAGATTTTATTTTCTTTCCTTTCTTTAATATTCTTAAAAAAAAAAGATAGATTTTCATTCATTTAAACAGTAGAGTAAATGCCTCACCTTTGTATCTTATATCTGGACAAAGTTTCCCATAACGAAGTGCATCATCTACCCAAGAACTGTTTGAGTAAGTCTTGTAGCCCCCTTAAGCACCTTAAATTCTATGTGCATATTCTACTTGAATATTTGTACCTGTGAAGGATGATCTAATATCTGCCTGTTGAGCCTGCATAGCCACTGTGCAAAACCTTGAAATGTTACAGCAGTGAACTTGAGTTGTGAGTGAGGGTTGCGATGTCTGAGCAGGAGAAATGGGTCGGTTAATAAAACTCCCAGCCCATGAATGGAAAAAGAGCACTGGGCTGATGAGCTGGAAGAGAAGCAGGCTTGTAAAACATGGGGGAGATATTCATGTGTCAAGGGAAAGTAGCTTGAGGCAAGGCTCTGTTCAGATAGGTAATACATAAATATATAACATCTGAGGCGTAACAGGAGTCTGTTAGGTGTGGAGCAATATCTGGGGTCCTGTGCTTCATCCTGCTCTTGCAGTAATAAATGTTTCTTGCTTTGGGATCAGGCTGTGGAGTACCGTCCCTCTTTCCTGTCACACTAAGAAAAGCCTTCCTCAGATTGTGAAACATGGTGTGACTACTCTTTTCCCCTCCCAAAACAGGAATGTGCTGGCACGTCCCCTCTGAGCATCACAGTGAACGTTTTCCTTGGGGAAGAATTTTTTGACAGATCACACTGAAGTAACATCATCTCTTTCCAGTACCACTTCCCTGATCAAACAGGGTTAAAGCAGGTTTGGGGTCTGGCTGGTTTCCCTCCAGGGCAGACCTTGTCCTCGGGGAAGCAGAAGAATATGAGGTTTGTGCAGCGCCTTAACACGCTTAAATCCTTGCATCCACGCTGTTCCTGTGTGCATGGCGCAACATACAAGCCCCACGCACTTTTACTCTATGGATTTGTTCTTGCTTCTTTGCAGAGGGTGAGTGTTGAGTGTCCTGGCAGTGGTCCTGCTAGCAGGTGCTCCCCGTCACTTCCCTCAGAAAGCGGCTCTTGCTACGCGGGGAGGGAAGGGAAAGGATCTGTGAAGCGCAAGTTTAGCATGAGAGGGAACAGCATTTCCCCAGTACAGCATATAGTAGCGAGCTCTTGATAAAACTCCCAGCAGTAATATATCTGCTTTCCTCTGTCAGCCTTCTATTCTGACCTCTTGCTGAGGAAAGGAGAGGACTTTCCTTGGCTGGCTTGCCCTTCTGTCATCAAGAAACCAATTTCTGCCACCTGGTTTGATGGCTGTGGGCCCAGGACAGATTATCATCTTCACTCTCTCTCCCTGTGTCTCTCTCTCCCTTGTTGGAAGACTTCTTTGGATCATCTTCGCCTCCTTCCCCTCCTTAATTAAAAAAATATACACACACAACAACGACAAAAAACCCCTCTATTCTGACACATTGTATCTTCCAGACTACACATACATCCTCCATGTTAATTCTTCAGGGGTTAATAGGTTCACTTGCAAAATTTCACTCCCTCCCCTCACAGTTGTCTTTCCTGTGCTACCATATGCGTCCTAAAATCTGCCTTTCAGTTTAGAGCTTGTTAATTTTCCGCATAAAAATGTAGCTCTGAAAGCTCCATCATCACAACATCCCGCACTTAAATCATCTGAATATTGGAGAGCATAAAGGAAACTTTTCCTGTTTTCTCTCTCTGCGCTGATGTGGTAGGAGTGCAATACACATAGGGTGTGCATCACTTAGCTCCAGTGTAAATCAGATTACACGCTCAGGTACTGGATTACTTGCCTTGTAGTAGTTGTGCTCTTCATGGAATCCAGTAAACAGTGAGTAGGTCAGTTATAGGTCTAGAAGGCCTTTGTTGTTGGGCAATGTTTTAGATGGGTTGATATATGTCAAAATTTATTATATGATAGACTTTTTGTGGATAGTAAAATAGGATCATAAAAGTTTTGACTCCGAAGCTGCTGAAGTCAACTCTTTATTTTCCTGAGTTCAGAGTTAAAAAGAAATATGTGTAGATGAGAGTGGCCTGTATTGTTAGGAAATGTTTGCCTCTTATCCTGTAACTTCTGAGCTAAACCAAACCCTGTGTGATTCTTGCACTTTTTGCGTGATGCTCCAGATGTCTAGTTTCTTCTTTGTATAATTTTTACAATGTATAAAGCATTCAGCTGTAAGAGCTATAACTAGTACACAGTACCTACACACCAGCCTGCTAGAATCTGCTTATTTTCTGATTTGTCCGTGGTACAGAATACCTCTAGATACAAGATAACACATTTCTACAAGCAACAGAAGGTATACTAATGTGCAATAAAACCACTAGTAAGAACAAGAAATCACATAAGGATACTTCTAAAGCTTCATATTTGAAAAAAGTATAATTTTTTTTTAAAGCAATCCAAGTAATTTTATCAATATGGTAAATCAGCACTGATTTTTCTTTGATTAGTACAGGCATGTGCATAAGCAGTTTCTTGTGAGTCGTGCCAAAAACATGCTGGTCTTCATTGTCAGTGTGTTGATGTAAATAATGCAATATCCCTCACTTCAATTCACTTTTCTAGCTTTATTTTTTCTTAAAATACAGAATTTTGTGTGTTTGGGGTTTTTTTTGTGTGGAATTGCAATAAACCAATATTATTTTATTACAGCACGTCACTGAATGAGATGGACTGGCTATATTTTTTGTTAGCTGATGGCCTTGAGAAGAGAGCTAGGAGCAGGGCTGCTGAAGGCAGTGGGAATATACAGCATCAGTATTGCTTTCTTTCAGATAGAAAAGAGGACAGAAACAATTTTTTGTCATAAAGTCAGACCACTGTCTAAGGTATTTCTGTATAGTTACTTAGAAAGTGGCATAGGCCTCCAGGTTGTGCTCTGAAATACTCACATGAAAGCCAGCTCTATGAACTACAGCAGCACAACCTTGTGCACAAGCTGGTAAACTCTACTGAGGGGTGAAATATAGGATTTTGTGTTCGGCCTTGTGCTAATTTGGTTAGAGAGCTTCCCGGCTACAGCTGGTGCTAAGCCAGCTGGTTCAGAGCACGGCCAGAGTGAGCAAGCGGCTATCTGCATCTTATAAAGTAGATAGGCCCTTCTTTAATGAGAAAGGCAAACAGGAGTCTGCACTGTTGGGGGCATGAGGTTTGGGGGTTTTTTTTGTAATCTTCCTGGCATTGAAAATCGGAGCGAGTTTTTTGTGCATATTCAAGCTGCAAGAATAAGGAAAGGTGTGGGTTATGTCCTCTATGTATCTCTTTTAATGTCATAGCTATTGTGTTATGCCATTTTATGCAGGCTGAAGTCTTGGAATGTGATTGATTCAAATGACAAAGTAAACAGGGAGGATGTTGGTGAAAACTGGTGTTATTTAGGGAAGGGCATCCTTCAAACTGTGTTGCAGTGGGAGGTTTGAGACACAAGCATCTGCTATGTGGACAAATTTAGTTATAAAATCCAGTTCCCTTATAGTCAGTGGAGCATACCTGTCAAATCTGGGCCTTAGCTCCCTTGCTTTCCATGGAGGATTTTCATCTTGTTTGAGCAGAACTGGAATTTTGACAGAGATGCTTGATTAGAATAAATGGAGCATTCCTATCAAATGCAGGCAACTAATGAATCCATGGGTAAGCTCCATTAATTTCAATACAGTGCTAAATGTGTTAAATGTTATGAGAGGTTGCTGTGTATGGGCATTTACCAATTTTCTTAATGCTAAATTCTAGCTGATTTTAAGTTCTTTTTTTAGATTCCATAAAGCATGAGTATAACCAATGTTTTCATATTTAGAAGGGTAAATAAGCATGTGTTCTGTGCTATAAAAACCAGGAAAAATAATCTGAAAGTATTTTTTTTGGTAGGATCTCCCATTCAAAAGTGGCTTCATTTAGTGCCTTTATTTTCAGATAAACTGTTTCAGGCCCAGAGAAAATCTTTGCCAATTTTCATCACAGAACAAATTTGCTTTTATACTGATCCCCTTCTTCCCCCCAAAATAAGATTTCTGTTATATTAGAAAACAACAACAACAACCAGCCCAAACAGTAATACCATAATCTTATTTTACAATGCATCATTTCCCTGTATTTCCATGACTCATGTCACATCAACAAACACTAATTTAAACTCCACCTAGTTTGCAAGTTACTGTCACTGATAAATTTGATCCATGGAGTTTTAGGAAATGTAAGTTTCAACACAGGTTAAGCAGATGACAAGCCAAGGAGAAGAGTGTAAGAGGGTTAAAACTGGCCATTCCTCCTCCTCCTAGCACCTTTGTGAGGAGCACAAATGATTTGCACAGTATGTAATCCCGTTTACATCCAGTTAAAGAAAGTTATTTTGTCCTTCTTGCATCCACGTTTTCATACTCCCCACCTCCATCTTTCTGCACTTCCTACAGAGACTTGTATCAACATAGTGCTTGATAGGAAATCAAATCCTGCTGCAGGTTTTACAATAAGGGAATACAAGCAGATGTCAGTTGACTCTTCTTTTAATCTCTATTGCTCGCACTTAGTCATTCTTTAGGGATTATCTGCATTGCAAGACAATCACCTTGGCTGGGAAAAGAAGGGCTAGAGATTCCTTACAACGCTTGCACTGTTCAGTGTATATACATCAACATATATCATGAATCACAGAAAAGCCGTGGCTTTGCCTGGTAATGTCTTGAAAACGTCCAAGTCTTGGAGATTCTTTCACCCATCTGGTGAACCTGATCCAGTACACTGGCCTCCTAGAGAAAAAAGGTTTTCCTGGTGTCCAGTTTGAACATCCCAAGCTGCAGTTGGTGGCTGTTTGTCCCTGGTTATACCCTCTGAAGAGTTTCTCGCCACAGTTTTTGTAGCTCCCCTTCAGGCAGTGGCGGGCTACAGTTAGATCCCTCCTTGTGTTGTAACCTACTCTTTGTCACACGGGACAAATCCAACCTCAATTCTCAACTTTTTCTTCAAGGTTGGGCTCTAGCCGTTGTGGTGGTCTGCCACAGAGCCTTGTCCTGCTTATCAGCAGCCTTATTGAACTGTGGTGGAGCAAACTGGACACATAATTCCAGCTGCTGTCTTACCAGCACTGTGAAGAAAGGGCTCCTAACGTTTCTTGATCTGCTGGCCATATGCTTAAGGTAGCCAGTCTGAGATTTGCTTTATCTGTGATCAGAGAGTATGCTGTTGGCTCATTTTCAGCTGGCACTGACCATCACCTCCAGGTCCTTTTCAGCAGGGCAAAAATGTCTATAAAGAGAGATGAATCCTTAATGCAATCTTTAAAACCATCAGTAACTCTCCCTTTTCAATGAAGAAAAGAAACCCCTCTGACGTGTTTGCGAGCATGTGGTTGGAAAAAATGGTATGATGAAAGGGAGGAAACAGTTGAAGTCTGTTGTTTCAAGGTATTTACAGGTGTAGCAGAGTCTCTAAAATCAAGCAAAATTCCTAAATTCTGTAACTGTTAGTAAAAATAACTTATTTGCCCAGTAGTACTAAGTCACAAGCTTTCCAAGAATATTTTCCCAAAGCATTCAAATACAAAGTTAAACTAGCAAGGAGACTGTCGTCGCTGCTAAGGCACTGAGTCCTGTATCTGTCTACCTATTGTTACAATAGAAATAAATAGAGCACTTAAGCCAAGCATCTTCTTTTTTTGATATTGATTATAAGAAAAAGATCACTTTTCAACTTTTTTAGAGACATCCCTCAGTAGGACACCTGTTATGTATGACTCTTTTTGCTGAAAGGAAATTGAAAAAAGCTGTAAACAGAAAACGAAACCCCTTTTGTTGTAAGTGAAATTTTGTTCAATATTGACTATTATTAGCCATTAGATGATAAGTAGGCAGATTGGGTAGATGTTTCTTGAAGTCCTACATAGTATGCAGAACATGCTTTCATTGTTCTTCCTGGCATTATAAGATAATATGCCTTATTTGGAAATATAATGATCAGTTCCGTTAAATCATGTTCAATCAGCTTATATAATAACACCTATATTTTGTTATTCATTTCAGATTTCAGAGACCTATGCCTTCCTACCGAGAGAAGCGGTGACACGATTTCTAATGAGCTGCTCAGAGTGCCAGAAAAGAATGCATTTAAACCCAGATGGAGTGGATCATAAAGGTAGTTTTAGTGTCAAATAGTGGGATGTAAAGTCATTTTATTCCTAATACCCATTTGTATTTTCCTGGCTTAAGTGAGGGTTCATAAAAATTTGGTAGACTGCAACAGTTCAGTAAGTCAGATCATCTCATTTCCTTAAGGTGGAAGGTAGTGAATCTTTAAGCTTTTGCTTAAGGATCAAGTGTAATACCATGTGTACGCTCAATAGAAAGATGATTTTTTCTGGAGAAAATAATTTATTTTGCTATGGAAATGTTTATATGGGGGCTTAAGCATAAGGAATAGATAGGCTGCATGTGCTGTAGTCATTTAGGGTAGAAGAACTCACCAGTTTTCAGGGTTTCAACTTGATTTTCATTTTTCTTTGGGACACTTCCATCTGTAGAGTCTACAAGCAATTGAAAATGCCAAAGTTAGAACTAAATGATGTAACAGTCTGACTTGGACTGCAGAGTAGAGTCAAGTAGCCTCCACAATTAACGAATAATGCATAATGAATATTTTTATTGCAGATAATGGAAAACCTCCAACTTTGGTGACCAGTATGATTGATTACAACATGCCAATTACTATGGCTTATATGAAGCACATGAAGCTGCAGCTACTAAATTCACAGCAAGATGAGGTAAACCACGAAATTTTTAAAATTTGTTTTTCTATTCTCCTGTGCTCTTTGGTGCTTGTCTTTGCAATAGACAGGAAACTGAACTGAAGATGATCGTTGAGCCCATCTTTATAATTTCATTGCTGAAACAGTGAGTCTGAAACCAAACCAAGGCTGTTTGCAATTAATCAGCTTGAGAGAAAATCTCATGACTTGGGGTAATATGCTGTACTGCTTCAAATTACCTGAGATGCCCTTTTACTGTTTGGACTGGCAGAAAGGGTAATGGGGGCAGCATGTTCACCCGAGACTTAGTGCTGTGCTCAGCAGTGACTTTCATTGTCTGCTTCTAGAAAGCAATACCATCAACAGCTGAAATGAATGGCATGGTGTTCTCAAGGTTAGCAGCCAGGTTGCAACACATTTAGTGAGATAGATGAAAGCCCTGGCAATATCAGTTGAAATCTTTAAGGCAAGAAACTTGACAAATAAGAGTAGAGGTTGCTTTTGAGACTTTGAATAAAAAAAAAACAGAAAAAAAAGGAAGAGAAGTAGGCTGAGAATCAAGCTTCTTGAGAGAGAATTGGAGTTGAACTGTATTTATTTCTTCTTGAAAATTATTTTATTTCTGTGATTTATTCAGAGTTATTCCAGATCTTAAGAAGTGCTTCATCAATTGGTTGGCAGCTACCAAATTATTTGTAATAGACTCATTTTGCTAGAAATGTGTTCATTTACCATTTGAGCTGCCAAATAGAAGCCCAGCTATGTGCTAGCCAAAAAGCAGTCCTGCATGCTGTGTCCTTCTGCCTGACTACAAGATAATTTTTAATAAAGAAAACCTTGAAAAACAACCTTAGCAGCTGGATTATGTCAAAGACCCTGACTGACTCCTGACTTCCATGGAGTCAGCCAGATTTGGTTTTATAATAAGTAGATATGGGGTATTGGTGGAGATTTATTAATTATTCAGTGCCCTATAGAATGGAGACTTCATCAATGTTCTAGAAATATCAGGATCCTTGTTTCGCTTTTGCCTTTTTTTTGGTAATTGCGGAGGGTGTGGGGAGAGATCCCTGACTCTGAGTTCTTCATGCACAAATACAGCCTGGTCATTTTTCCCTCCTATTGAATCTCCCCTCTGTGTGCTGCCCCTGTTCATGAATCTGTCAGCAGGGTTTCAAGCAGCAGGAGAGAACAGTCTTTATCCCTGCAGTAGTCTTTGGAGTTAAAGGACTCCTTAGTTTTTCCACTTCTTCCCTTTGAGAATTACTCCTCCCACATCAGGGCCAAGCACTCATGCTGCTGGATCAGGGCCACCTGGTACAGTGCCTCCATAGCCTCAATTTTTAGGTGTAGTCTTTCTGGTCTGATGGCTGAAATTTGCATTAAACCAGTTTTTCATCTAGATGAACCAGTGGAGATAACATGGTGCCAGCAGGAAGCACCATTGCTTGGTATCTCCCTGCCCAGCTTGATTTTGCAGCTCTAATGCTACTGTGTATGAAATGCTGGTAGCACTGGATTTATGAAGATAAAAGTAATCTTTGATATGTTTTAGTAATAATGCCTTTGCCAGGGCCGAGTGCCCACAAGAAAAGTTCTCAAGATAACCTTTACATCTTTTCTCAAGGCAGAGTTTTGCTAAGAATTTCTTTTTTCCTTCAGGCTGTACCTTTGTTGCACTGAGAACAAAATGGCAATGAAAATGGTGTGGAGCAGCATGGAGACTTTTGGTGCATACATTCAAACTATTTAATGCACTTAAAAAACATGCTTGGGTTTGTAGGAAGGCTCTGTTTCCAAGGTTTCACCAATCATATCTGTATTCTTGCGGAGAGGGTGGAATTGTGACAGGAGTAAACTTGGATCCCACATCTAGCTAGCATAGTGACTGAAAGGCTCCTAACTCATCCTTCATTATCGTTTTTAAGCTGAGGCTATCGATGAAAGGAAAACGGGCTTCATCTGACAGGAGAACTCATCACTGTGTGGGAATTTACAGCCGTGCTGCAACCAGTACAAAGATGCTAGTCGCTCCCAGTTCCTCTCCCCACGCCTGTGTGTCCATGCAAATTCAGATAAATGTTTACATAGTTTGGGGAGTGACGTGGAGATAGTCCACAGAGTGCTGTAGGCAAACACAGGCTGCCCATCTCTGTTGTGTTATAGCTATGCAAGTGTTGGATAGCTAGAGCCTCCTTTCTGGGAGCCCATACAGATTGCCTAACCTCAGAATTGGAAAATGTAAGCTGCTGCTTGCTGGTTCCAGCAGGATTCAATAAGAAATACCACTGTGTCTTAACAGAGGCGCAGCACTCCAGCAGCACTCCAGAAAGTCTGGGGGAGTCTGTGTTCTGATACTGTTCTTCAAACAAGCAGTGTCCGTTTTCCCCAAACCTCAGAACCAGCTCGCTGTGTGCTTCGGCCCTGTCCATCTGGGGCAGGAGGCTAGTGGGGACACAGTTCTTGTTTGAGGGCGGTGTTTGGGTATTTGCTGCTGCCGTAACTGGAGTGCTCCCACCTCATCTGGGCAAGGCAGACATGTGCCCACTAGAGACGCCCTCACTCTTCCATCTAGTTTTTTACAAAACTTTGACAACAAGGTATGTTCGTTTCATTATTTGTCATTGTCCTGGTGTGACGGTGCAGAACGGCATCACCTTGCATGTTGTCCCACTCTCACTCCTGAATGGCATTTGGCAGTACTTCATCCCAGTTTAACAAGAGTCATGACTGCAGGGGACTTGCCTTCCAAAAATGAGAGAAATGCCCACGCAAGCTGGAAACATCACTGAGACCCAAGAGAGGAGTAGATTTAAGGGCCGAGCACTCAGAAAGCAGCTATATTAGTATCTGTAGAAACCAGTTCACAACAAGTACACAGTAAATAATACTCTAAAGGCTGTTATTTTTCTAGGTCGGTTCTGGTGAGGAACCCAGAAGAATAGTCAGAATCCTGTCAGTTCTGTTTTTGTAAAATAAATAAATAAATGAATGAATGAACAAGTATTTTAAACTGATCTTCAGGGGATGCAAAATTATTTGCCATATTTTTCTCTATGTTCTTTAAAAAGCTTTTCTTCGTAACAGGAATAATTATCCCAGAAAAGTTGTTACTAAAAATACATCACCTTAGGTTTGTATGTTGCCTCAGCAGCTTACAGAGCAAGACTTGTGGATGCTAAATTTTTAATCTGTGAGTGGACACAGGAACTTCAGTAGGACTGAAACAAGTGATGTTAAACATGTATGTGAACATTTGCTGGACTGGGTCCAAAACCGTTTTGCTTTTATAAGTGGGGACAAAATATTTGATTTGGACTTTTACTGTTTGCCCTCTGTTATCATCCCTAGTAGATGCTCTGCAATTAGACTTGATGGCTAAAGTATATTAAAGATGTATAAGGCAGAATAAATTTGAAAGATTATATTACTTTGGCTTGCCATTGACTGTCATTTGAACATGCTCAGAACTTTTATAAGCTTTGTCATTTTCATAGATGCTTCTTTAAACACAGTAGCAGTGTAAGGGTGACATCATGTCAAGGGAATTTGGTCGTGGATTCTTATTAGGTCAAGTTGCCATTTGGAAATATCTCACTGTGAGTGGTCATCGCAGTGTTACCGCACTCATTTGGGAAGGGTAGAATATTCAGGCAGGGAATGTGGAGAGCTCTCCTCAACCAGATTTGAATAACAAGGACTTGGTATGGGGTCTCTAGTTACTAGCCCTCTTTTGCAAAATACTATGGAAGCAGAGAGTGTGGTAATGGAGTATCCTCATAGTTGAACAAATTACATTTGTCAGATTACCATATCACATAAACGCTGTGTTTTCCTTGCTCTTCTTTATGTGCTCTGCTTGTTTGCTTATATACACAAAGATTTATCATGATTACACTCAACACCAGGTGTGAGTGAAATAAACGGGAACGAGTGAACTGCACATATAATGTGAACAGCGTACGATGTTTTCTGACACGTCTCTGAAACTTTCCATCTGCAGGATGAAAGCTCTATAGAAAGCGATGAGTTTGATATGAGTGACTCAACTAGGATGTCAGCTGTGAACTCTGACCTCAGCTCAAATCTGGAAGAGAGAATGCAAAGTCCTCAGAACCTCCAGGGCCAGCAGGATGGTAAGGCTCTTGTTTCGTACAGAAAATGCGGTATTGCCTTGTCTTTTTTCCATTCTGTGCCTTCATTTAGTACCTGCTGTGTCCTTTTCTTCATAGTGTGTTTCATTAGGTAATTTGAAATGTATGTTCCCTATGTCTCAGCCTGAAGAGGAAGTTGGGGTTTTTTGCAGGTTAATTTATTTGTTGCTTAGGCAACAGGTGAGTGCTTAGACCACTATATGTTAAGCATTATTTTTTTTTTATTTTTATATATGTAGTGTGAAGACATAAAAGGAAATGAAACTCCAACCTTTCTGAGGCAAACCAGAAGGCTGAGAAAGTTGTTTTTACTGGTTGAAAGGAGGGAGAGGGGTGTGACAGAGGCATGATTATTTGAGAACTAGGAATTGCAATGTGACATTCAGAAGAAAGGGTGAAAAAGGCAAACTCTGATAGGGAAAGTGAGGTAAAAGAAAACAGAACAAGCAGCATTGTAAATTTGAATGTTAATTATTTCTACGTTAGTTACAACACAAAGCTAATTTGTTGGTGAAAGAGATGGAAGTTTTACTTTGCACAGAAAGATACATAGATTTGTACTCTTTGATTTCAGCCCTTGTTATAGAACAAGTTAGATCGGCCTGGTTTGGAATGAACTTTCTCCTTGGTTATGGCGCTCACAAAAAGCCCGTTCACTACAAACTGCAACAGTGGCTCATGAGTGGCACGTGAATGTGCAACGCCCAAAGTGCAGGTCTATTCTACTGCTATTAGAAATAACACATTGGTATTCTATACTTGTTACTCCATAATTTCCTGATCATGTGTTCCAATTCAGTGTTCCAATTCAGAAATGCTTCTTGTATTTCTCCTGAACACTAAATATATGGGATTTGTCAGTTAAGCTGGATTCTTTCCACTAAGTGCATCGTGGTCAATAGCTAGTAAGCTATTTAGGTGAGAATGGGTGTGCTCCATAGTGGCTGATAGGATCTGGTGATAGGTAGGACCTTCTGCTGCGTTGCTCTCTGGACGAGTAAAGGAGGAGGATGTCTATGATAATTCAGTAGGCCAGAGTCTAACCACAGCCGCCTCTTGTCTGATGACACCAAGCTGTGTGGAGCAGTTGACACACTGGAGGGAAGGAATGCCATCCAGAGGGACGTGGACAGGCTTGAGAAGGTGGGCCCATGCAAACCTCATGAAGTTCAATAAAGCCAAGTGCAAGGTCCTACATGTGGGCTGGGGCAATCCCAAGCACAAATACAGACTGGGTGGAGAATGGATTGAGAGCAGCCCTGAGGAGAGGGACTTGGGGGTGTTGGTGCATGAGAAGCTCAACATGAGGTGACAATGTGCACTCGCAGTCCAAAAGACCAACCACATCCTGGGCTGCATCAAAAGAATCGTGGCCAGCAGGTGGAGGGAGGTGATTCTGCCCCTCTGTTCTGCTCTCATGAGACTCCACCTGGAATGCTGTGTCCAGCTCTGGAACCCCCAACTTAAGAAGGACATAGAACTGTTGGAGTGGGTCCAGAGGAGGGCCACGAAGATGGTCAGAGGGTTAGAGCACCTCTGCTATGAGGACAGGCTGAGAGAGTTGGGGTTGTTCAACTTGGAGAAAAGAAGGTTCCAGGGAGACCTTATAGCAGCCTTCCAGTATCTGAAGGGGGCCTACAGGAAATCTGGAGAGGGACTTTTTACAAGGGCATGTAGTGACAGGACGAGGGGTGATGGCTTCGAACTGCAAGAGGTTAGATTTAGATTAGATCTCAGGAAGAAATTTTTCACTCTGAGGGTGGTGAAGCGCTGGAACAGGTTGCCCAGGGAAGCTGTGGATGCCCCATGCCTGGAAGTGTTCAAGGCCAGGCTGGATGGGGCTTTGAGCAACCTGGTCTAATGGGAGATGTTCTTGCCCATGGCAATGGGGTTGGAACTAGATGATCTTTAAGGTCCTTTCCAACTTAAACCATTCTATGATTCTGTATACTCAATCTGTTTCACATATATAGAGTGTTTCTTTATAGTAATTGTGTGCATAACACTAGAAATAAACACTAGAGCTCAGTACAGTAACCTATGAAGAAATGCCTGTCATACATGTCTTAATACCTACCTCAACCAGATTCATGTGACACATCTAATTATATTAGAACATAAATACGAGTGATAAAATGCTGCAAATCTGTCACTTGCTATTTAAAATGTATGGGAAACAAATGCTCTGTGGTCTTTGAACTGCAGGTAGTGTGGTCTTACAGAATTGCTTTAAGTCTCTCAGCTTTCCTTCTCTTCCTCCCAGATGGTACTTGCTCACCTTCCTAAGGCAATCCTATTTTTTGCTGCATCTCCTGACAGAAAAATTTGAAATAGCAGCTCTTCCTGCTTCATAGTTTTCCTGTGCTAGCTGTTGTCAGGTAGCAAACCTGAGTGTGGCTAGTTATAGCAACACTGCTTTTTCAGATATGGGAGAAGAGGGTGAAGGAGGAGCTCAAAGACATTAGAGAAGGGGCAGGGGAAAAGAAGGATGGTAGAGGACAGAAAAAAATATGATTGGAAAAAAATAATGAAATAGAGGGATGGAAGCGGGAACATGAAGGAGAGAGGACAAAAGGGAACTTAAATTAACTTAGTAGTAGAATCCCTTTTGCCGTCACAGCCTTCCCTGTAAAATTTTACAAATTTAATACTTAATTGTAGCACACGCACACCAAAATCGTCACCAAAGCATGAATTTGTGTGTCTAAAGTAATTCCTGCCCCCTTCCCTCAAACATTCTATGTGTTCGTGAGAGTTTATGTCAGCCACCGCGTTCAGTCTACAGATAAAGACACTTGGCATTTGGCTCATCTGAAATGTCTTTGCTGCATTCTGGCAGGTGAACGCTTACTGCTGCATAAGGTTACCTGTGCACACATGGTTGGGAATGGTGTCTGTGGTGGAATGGGACAGCAGAGGTCTGCTGCCCCAAGCATGGCCTCGTTGGGAGACTGATTTGCTATAGGGAATCGTTAGGAAAACTGCTGCCTGGGGTGGATTAGTCACAGCTCCAATGTACCTAAAGATGATGTGTTCTATCACTTTGCTCACCTGACTTTCCACATGAGGTGGCATGACAATATTTTAGGACATCTATTGGGGTTTTTTTCCCATGGATTTCAAGTGATTTGCTACTAGGATATAAACAGAGTCCATGTACCCTAGAGGAATGTAATAGTGAGCTCATGACACTCAGATAATAAGATGCTTTCATACCCTCTTCCCTTGGGGCTATATCTACATTGTATTTAGAGAGGCATTTGGCTTTGGGACTCCATTGCAGAGCTTCTACTAGAAATTTTGTCCTGAGGTTCTCAATGTTTTCCAGTCTAGTACTCTGTGTTTTCTGTTTCTCATGGTTAGGTTGTTTGAACCTAAATAGAATAAAGGCAAATATGAGAGCACCTCACAGTATCAGCTGAAAGCAATGGACTTCTTCACCCAGAAATGTCATCGTAGGTAGGAAAAATACTGAGAAGGAGGGCATAGAGAGGGAACGCATGTTTTCACTCGGAGTAGATGAGTGCTGGTACTGCACAAAAGTCCTGGTCTCTCCAAATGTACTGAGTCTTTGTAAGATTCCTTGTATAAAGCATATTAGGTTGTAAGGGAACAGTGAATTGAGGAAGAAATGAAAAGTGGGAAGAGTTGGTGAATTGTATCCATAGTACTGAAGTTGCCACAACACTATGAAGGACAGTTTCTACTTTAAATTAGCCTTTGTACGGTTTTAAATAACAGGGCCTTGAGTCACACCTGCTGGTGAATGGCTGAAAATAGCATCCTGAGCACCTGCAGGGCTGCTGCAACTATGGGGGAGGAGTTGGAAAAGAGCTGCTGCTCTTCCCTGGGGAGTCAGAAAAGGAAAGCAGCTTTAATTTGCAATCGGTTCATTCCCCAGCTGGGAATGGGGTAGGGCTATCTGGTTACCAGTGCCTCAGAGCTGCTTTCCCTAGCAGCCAGCTGGAATATAGGGCTGCAAATCGCTGGTGTGTTGCTTTCTCTTTTGCACCCTCTTCCTTTGCTTGCCCCCATTTTCTTGCTTCCCTATATGTGCTACAACTCCCTTCTCCTAAGTAGGTTCTTTGGAGCAAGCCCTGCCTATAGCCCATCTGTAGGCAAGAGCCCTACTTGAGAGGTGTCTTTAATTCTCCTTTCTCCTAATAATGCTCTAAGGACTCTGATGTCGCTGGATAAAACCCTTTTGCCCTTGTCTCAGACCACAGACAGCAGGCAGGGTTTGCAAACTGAGTTAGAAATAACAGAGCTTGTCTTTTTTTTTTAATTAGTACTTCAACTTGTACAAAAAAGATTTTTGTAGGAAAGACTGACCTCTGATAGGTCTGTCAGGGAGGCAACAAGAGCTTCTACCCTGAAGGAAAATGGGACTCTTGTTGCCCTTGCCTGGTAGCTGGGGCCCTGTGCAGAACAGCTGAGTGTGTTTGCTCCCTCCCTGTGGTGGTTCATTAGTTAGCAAGACATGAGAGAGGTGTAGGAGGATGCTTTGATTAGAGGAAATTAAGAACATGCCCAACTCTCGAAGTAAAAAGTGTTAGGTATAAATTTTATGTTGAACGTTTTTTGGTTTTCACTATGTGAGCTATCAAATAAAAATCAGAAATGAGACTATTTAACTGTAACTCAGAATGATGCAGAATTCATTTATTTTCAGTATTTCTTACTGTACTGAGGTGCACTGAAATGTATCATTTCTTTGTCTGTATTTGGGTGGAAGGACTATGTTCTCTTCAGTCTAGTTTTTGGAAAATGATAATTACATGTTTATACATATTTATATAGAACTCGCCCTCACAGGCACTGTATGGAGACTGTGCTTATAGCAGCTAGCTATGACAAAATATGTCACGATTCAACCTTTGACAGGGGTTGTGCTATCATCTTAGATGTGGAGATTCCTAATGACCTTTTCCTGGTTGTATTTTTTGCAGTTTATAGAAAATTAAGCAGTAGTACTGTAATGCAATGGAAGACTATGCCTTTGTGTAGTTTATGGTCATTTGGATGGTGCCAGTTCTCTTTCCCCGCATGTTCATGTTGCCAGGCTTTCCACAATATCAATGCAGGAGATGCGGTTGTTTCCATTAACTATTCCCTTCACTCATTTGGTATTTGTGGTAGAAACAAGCATTGGACTCAGTCATCTAAATACCTGTTTTCTGCATCAAAGCTATAATCTTTACTCAACAGCTTCACCCGAAACAAGTAACATCAGCTGATTAAGTTGTCAAAACTGTGTGTCTGTGCCAGGGTGCAGCGTTTGCCATAGCCATGCTTGCTGTTGGTTTGTTCTCTCTGAACTGAGTCCAAGCCAAGTGTTTAATCCATCTTCCCGTTCTCAACTGGTTGTATTGTTGTACTTCTTTCTGCTTTTGTCTTTATTCCACTCAAACCTGGACTCCCTGTCTTAAAATATTGACTTTTCTTTTCCCACAAAGTAATTTGAGATGTATGGTTTTGAACACCAACTGCAGGCCAAAGTGAAGAGAGATTGGTGAAGGGGCATAATGGAGTAAATGGTCTCTGCTGTTGCCTACGTTTTGGCCCTGCTCTTGACGTTGAGTAAAGCAAGAGGTAACAAAACCAATATGAGAGCAGATGATTCCCAGCACTAATCCCATGGTAACCTTTTTGGTGCTAATTAATAATTTTCAGCGGAAATGTTATTTTGCATTAATTAAAAAAATAATTTACATTAATGAGTCATGTGCCTTTAATTTCTGTTTAGGCACTGAAAGGTTTTACAAATATGCTTGTTGGGTATGAGGTCTGAGTCCACTTGACTTCAGTAAAGGCCCACTAAAGATTAGCTGAAACGTTTGCAGAGTTTGAGTGTGTCTTATTTAAAAGCTTGACTTCTTTAGGCTTCAAAACAAAGCACCTGACATTTCTGTGGTATATGGGATGGAGTGAAATTAGCACATGGAGTCATAAAGCTTTAATAACAATATTAAAAACAAAATAAAAAGCAGCCTGCCAGTTTTCCTACATGCAACCTCATGTACTTTTAGAAAGCCTTTTCATTTTAGGGATTTTCTGTGGCTTGTCTGCTTTTATTTGCAATTTGTAGATCCATACTAACACAGTTATAATGCTATAGAAGTTGCTTATTATGGTGATACATTATACAACACATTGGACACGCAAAGTTAATAAGCATTTTACTCTAAAGCAAAAGGTAATTTTTGCTTAATAGTGAGGGTTTGGGCTGATTAGGAATGAAGGAGGTAGCACTGTTAGCTTATAAAAAGTATGGAAAAACAATTGCTACTTTACTTTTTTTTTTGATGAAATGGCAGACCATTTAAAATTATATTCAAGCTAGGTGTAGGAGAGCTGACTGAATTTTGTGATATACTCAGACCTTCCAGTCTTGCTCGAGCCAGTGGAACTTGTAACATTTTGGGCAATAATCTCACTTCTTATGACTAAGGGTTGAACAATACAATAAATACTAGTCTTCTGAAAGAGATCTAAGATACCTGTCTATCTCATGGCACTGGAAACGAAGAGATGAGTACAGTAACATCCAGGCAATGCTAGCAATACAGCACCTTGTGCAGAGTCTTTTGTGATCTAGCTCTAATTTACCTGAAGAGGAAAGCCCACCTGTATGAACAGGTTTTTCCTTTCCCATATTCTGGGAGATAGAGCAGAGGCAGCAGAGGCTGAATGAGGGCAACAACCACGTCCTGAAGACAAGGGCTGTGACAAGCTGGCAAGAGAGGATGAGGAAGGTCTCTGCTTTGGCTGCCTGCCAATCTGTTCTGAGGCTAAGCAAAGGTCTCCTGTCTCTGCAGCTGTTGATCTGCCACCTCTTGCAAGCACCAGCTTCATTACTGAACAAAGCAAAAGGCAGCACGGTCACATATGCGTGTTTCCGAGTAAGCGGGCTTCACTGAAGTGTTATCTTACACATCCAAATCACAAAGGTTTCTTTAGACAGCGGGTTAGTTATACATTGCTCTTTCTGAGAAAAATAGTATCATCTTCACCTAAGCAGAGTTAAAGCGGACCTGAGAACTTGGCATATAGTACTAGTATTATTTTGCTTCAGTGGAGCTGCACCTGGAGTGATTTGGCCCACCAGATCCGCTTTGATGTAATATTATTTGCACAAACCAATACATTTAGGAAATAGGAAAAAGGTACTGAAACAAGAATTGAAAGCCAGACAGTTGTGGAAGTCTAGCTGCACTGGCGTTTTAACAGCTTTTTTAGAGGAGATACTGTATTGAGGCAAAAGGCACCAAGAGTGACACTGTAATGACTCTTGAGCAGTGTCACAATGTCAGTGATAATGCATTGTACTGAGCCTGGGCAAGAGCTCAAAATGTTGGTGCAGCAGCATTAGTAACTTTCAGTCCTTAACATCATTAAGAAAAGCTGAGTGGAATTTTCAGCAAATCAAGTGTTCCAATGTACTGGCTGCTGACGAGGCAGCTGGTGTGTGCATTGCTATCAGAATACTGAGCTGATATATGAGGCACCTCTTTTGCACAATAGATGAAAATCTTCCTTTAACTCTCTATACAACTCAAATTTTATAAGAATTAAGCATCAGTGTCTCTCCATGAAAAGCATTCTTTCCTTCCTCCAGATTACTGTCATTAAGTGGAAGGCATGGCTGAGACCACAACTTCACTAACTCAGTGGACCTGCCTAATCAAACACGGGTCTCAAACCAGGGTTTGGACATGAGCACCTCTCTCACTAAAATGTAGCGAATGCATTAATTTTACAGTTCACTCTATTCATGTGTAGAGTTACTGTATTTTCATTTACTAGTTGCAAGCATCTTGTGAGTTGGCTGTGCTGAATGTCTCCCCTCTGCTCCATTTTACTTCTGCGTATCTTCTCTCATCTTTTTATAACTTGTGTTCTTTTTTTGACATCTTTTTGTTTGTTTTTTTATCTTATACTGTAATTTGCTTTAGAGACTAAAATATTATTAAACATGAATTATGCATGGAGCAGACTCTCTGCTAGAGTCTGACTGGTCTGTTGCAACCGGAGAACAATCCTGTTTCCCGCACCACCCTCCCAGCTGCACAACTGTCACTTTCTATTATGCTTGCCTTGAACAATTGAGTGTGGCTTGTAATGACAATAATTGCCTCAAAATTGTTTGTCATGTTTGCCTTGTTAGCAACAAACTACTAACTGTTGGTTACAATCAAGTTCTCAGCTATTATTCCATAATTACATCAGGGAATACTTGCAGCCAATAATAGCTGAGAAATTAGAATTATCTTTACACAAGTAATGCTAAAATGCTTGCAGAGCATTCACTCTATTTTCTTTTTTACATCAGCAGAGTAGTGGTAAGTGACGCCTACCCCTGTGTAAACAGCTAGCTTCAGACCTGTTTCCTTTTGCACCTTCAAAACAGGTTTGTGGGTTACATCGGTGTTGTACAAGTCCTCTATCAATAGATATTTCTCTTTGACAATAACGCTAACCAACCAAGCTGTCTCTTCTTTATGCAGCTACTGAAGGGAGCCAATTTGCTTTCGGTTTCAGTATGTGAACCCTTGTAACTAGGGTCGGCAGGGTGTCTGAAAGGATTGGTTTGGTTTTGGTTGTGTTCTTTTCCCTTATCTTAGCATCTCTCAGGCTTTTTCCTCCCATTTCTCTGTAACATCAGCCCCCTTATACCAGGGGCATCCTGGTATAGGGATTTAGTTTTGCTTTTCAGTACAGACACTTTACCCAGTTTATCCTTTTGTACGTACCAGTTGACTTTAGCAGGGGCTATGTGCACAGATTGCTTAATTTAATTTGATTTACTTCCTTACGGTATAGGTAGAGTTTTTTCATAACTACTGTTAAAATGTATACTAGGCATTGACTCCACTATTTTTTTTTCTATTATGTTTAATATAGAATAATATAATAGAGCATTTTTATTTCAGTAAAAGGAATGTAAAATGATGTGCTTTGAAGAAAATTAAATTTAGCCATGAATTCTTTACTGTGTTGTATTTTAATTAAGGAAGTGATTTTTTGTGGTTTTTTTTTTTTTTTCCTGAACAGGAAATCCCCTGGAGACACTGGTCTGTCTTGTGAAAGATTTTTTTTTTTCAATGAAAATTTCTTTAAAGTGTTTCTTGTTTGATAAAATATTTGTAAGACTGAATGTTTAAAATTAGGAGGTTTTTAACAAAAGGCAGATACTTTGATTACAAAGAGAGAGTAGTACTTTTTCAGCACTATAGAGCTTTGTAAGATTTAACATATAGGAAGTGGTCATATATATTCTGCCGAGGTTTGTGAAGCGGTGTTTTCAAATAGTTGATTTAATGTTGTCAAATAGTAACCATATTTGTTATTCTGAGGCAGAAGGATAGCTATCTCTGGCACTTCTTAACAGGATGGAAGAAATGATACAACCACCCTGAGTGGTTCAGGATAGGCTGAACTCTAGCAGTGTTCAGCCTCTCCAAGTGTTTGTGAATGCTGATAGCCTGGTTCTTGTGAGAAAGAGGAACTGCTGGTTTGCAGGTTGACTGGAGATAGAAGGATAGAAAAATAGGTTAATGGCTTGCTGGGAGACACGTGAGGCACAAGCAGTCTCTCTACTGCTGCGTGCCAGGTGGGCACTGACCAGCGCTACTCACTAAAGGAGCACACTTCCAAGACAGACAGACTTTAGTAGGTACCCAAACCTGCTCTAGAAAAAGATGTGAAGGAGCGCACCCTATTCAGCTGCTTTTGTGGGCTGTACTGGGTGTGATGCTGAGAAACCAATCCGGAACCTCAATTGTAAGGATTGGCATCATCGTTAGAATAAGTTCAGATAAAAGCTAACATAAAGGAAGAATCCAAATTTATATAATATACAATTTTCATACTCAGGTGCACAGATATGAAGAGAAATTGATGCCTTAGGTCAGGTCCAAGCTTTTCTGCGTTTCCATCAGATAACAACTCATCAGCGTGCTAGTCTTAGAGCTGGAATGTGCTTTTCCAGCAGAAATACTGCCCTGAGATCAGTGTCTACTGCAGAAGTTTCTGGTTATAGGGATAGTTCCATCTTTGTATCTTAAGTCCTTCCTCGGTGCTTCATTTTCATTTCAGAGTTTTTACAAGCCTGCTTTCATGTGAAATGAGTCAGAGTCAACTTAATGCATCACCAAGAGAACTAGTGACTGCTTCTACCCCTGCGAACCCCTAGCAGTCCTGATGTCCTATGTGCTTTACTGGGTGGAGTTGTTCCCTAAGCAGAGGGTAGAGTGATCCTTGTTAATAACCATCCCGGATCCCTGCTATAAACAAATTGTTAAACTTGCGTAAAAGGAATAATTACTTCTGACTGGACGGTGAAGTTCAAACCTCTGTGTTTAGCTTTTTGTACTCTGAAACTGGGACTTCATGTAAGTGTAGACATTGGCATAGAGATTAGGGGAGAGGAGCCCATGAAAGTTGGTTAGTGTTCAGGGATCACCTTCTCCAGGCTCAGGAGGGGTGCATCCCAAAAAAGAAAAAGTCAGGCAAAATAGCCAGAAGACCTGCGTGGATGAATAAGGAAGTGTTAGATAAGCTCAAAATCAAAAAGGAGGCCTATAGAGGGTGGAAGCAAGGACAGGTGGACTGGGTGGAATATAGAGAAACTGTCCGAGTGGCCAGGAACCATATCAGGCAGGCGAAAGCCCTAAGTGAACTGAATCTGGCCAAGGACATCAAAGACAATAAGAAAAAATTCTATAGCTATGTCAGGGAAAAAGGTAGGACTTGGGAGGCTGTGGGCCCTCTCCGGAAGGAAACGGGAGACCTGGCCACCCAGGATATGGATAAGGCTGAGGTACTGAATGACTTTTTTGCCTCAGTCTTCACTGGCAAGGGCTCTAACTGCACTGCCCAAGT
>VZSF01005696.1:721641-788782 GCA_013398295.1 Chionis minor
GATATTAGGAAGAAGTTCTTTACTGTGAGGGTGGTGAGGCACTGGAACAGGTTACCCAGGGAAGCTGTGGAGGCCCCATCCCTGGAAGTGTTTAAGGCCAGGCTGGATGGGGCTTTGAGCAACCTGCTGTAGTCAGAGGTGTCCCTGCCCATGGCAGGGGGGTTGGAACTTGATGATCTTTAAAGTCCCTTCCAACTCTAACCGTTCTATGATTCTATGATTTAAATGAGATTATAAACCGGAATAAAACATGTGGTTCACTAGCAGTTTTTAAATAAGCAAACAGTAATAGGTATTTCGGGACAATAATTGATTAGAAAATTTGATTTTGTGCTTTGAGAAACACTGTGATAAAACCATGATATCAACAGACTAGTCTAAATTCTTAGGAGTGATAATTGCTATTACTGCTTTGATGGAAAAAGAAATTAGGCATTATTGACAGGGAATAGGGTTATTTTTTTCCTCTGCAAAGAAAACAAAATAGAGAGATGACATTTTAGTTACACAAAATTTCTGTTCCAAGAAGAACCAAAATACGAAGCATACTAAAATTTTAATGACTTAATTAGCAAAGACATGCAGTGGGTTTGTTACACCACAGAGTTTGTCTCTTGGATGTTTATTCTGAGGGGAGCTGATGCTGCAGCCTGTCAAAGAGAGGATGAGGATGCAGAACTACAAGACTTGAGAACTTTTTATGTGAATTACCTGCAACGGGGGGAACAGGCCCTCTTCAAGAGGAGGCGGTACAAATAGTGAGAGCAGCCACGTGCTCTAGAGATGCAGAAAGTAGATGGAAGCAACCAGTACTGTCAAATCTCCAAAGAGGACTCCTGTATGTGTACAAAGAATCAATAAATAATCTTTGAATAGTTTACAGCTCTGTATACATCTTTACCAAAAAAAGCTAGGATTTCTGGCTCTGTAAGAGGAATCGGTAACTTTTAAAAAATATCCCTCTTAGTTAACTGCCCGAGGACGATATTTTTATGAAAAGTTTCAAAGAACTTTGAGATTTAGTGACTTGGCTTTTGGAAATTTTATCCAGCATGATCATGTCCAAAATATATGGGTACAATTAAACCTTACTAAAATCAATGATAAGAATTTCTACAAACTCCAGTGAAGACAAGGTTTTACCGTTCATGTTTTCATAATAGGTTTTGAGCAGCTGAACTGATCCTAAAGTAGTTAATGTGGGTGCTGAAATTGCTACTGGTTCTTTAATTAAACCATCAGTGCAGTTTATGCAGTGATGACGAGCTTTAATTTAGTGAGTTAGACAAGCTCTGCCTGTGTTCCTGTATCTTCCCTCTTTCTGCTACATTTCTACAAGTCTGTACTAGTTATGCTTGCTCTCTAGGAACATCTTAGATTCCTGGATCAGACTATAATCCATGGTTATTCCTGCACATCTGTAGTCACAGACTTGCAGTTGCACATACTATTATATCTCCTGCAAATACGCCCTATTTTAATTAAAAGCATGGATGTTGCAAAGCCTGTTAGAAAGGACAAATATTTTTCTGTTCTCTGAATCAGATACTCAGCAGAATGCTTCCATTCAGTCCCTGGGGAAAAAAGGGCCTAAAATGATTCCTCACTCATGGAGGTGGGGAAATGGTGGTGACAACATTAAAAGGCATGACATATGGGTGGATTTTGAAGAGTAAGATGACAGCCTGACCACGTTCTCCATGGTGATTTAAGAAAAAGGCTTCCGTGGTGATTCTTGAACTTAATTTTTTTCTGTTGGCATTGTAAAGGGCTGATTTCAATAGAAGCTTACTTAAATGCAGCTTTGCAAAGCAGAGGGTGGACATGGTAAAATGATTATTTTTTTCTCAGAGACAACTCTTCACCACCTAGGAAACTTTGTACACTTGTAGCCTTCTAGCCTTTTACAGACAGCTCCAACACTGCCATGGCCGTGCAGAAGAGCAGGTTCCTTTTACGAGAGCTTCTACTGCATGGGTAATTCACTTGGGTGGGTAGTGGTGACCTATTAGTCTTGTTTGTTTCTTGGATGCCCTTCCAATGTACTGGCTGGTGTTGAGTAGTCCAGTTGGTAGTCTGTGGGACAATTATGTTCTATCTATGGTGTGGTGTTTTTTTTTTTAGGATGACTGTGATGCCTTCCAGGGCATCTGCTGTTTCTCTAGATGCTTGCTGTGATCCTCTGTGAGTCAAAGATGATGCTGTAATGTGGCTGCAGGGGGGAGGATAACTGGGGTGTCCCAAATCAGGCATGTGGCCCACCAAAATAGTTTACTGTAATAGAATAAATGCCCCTTGCTTCTTAGCTGATATAGGTTGTAGGACCTTGTGTCACCTGGGTGTGAACAGACTGGCTAGTAAGACCCCAAACCTAACTGATCCTCATGTATGATGGAGACTCTCCAGGTGTTAGCAGTACCAATATTTGGGTTATTTTTCTTTGTATACAGATAGAAAGGCAATAGCTATTTGATTTTTAAACTGTTCCTGCCCCGCAGAATTAATTCATCTGAATAATAATGACTTTCTTTAAAGATATTCCTGTCTTGTGGGTCAGGAAGAAATCTTGTCTCCCGTGCTGTCTGAGTACCTCTTGGGAATACTGCAATTAGCTACACTTTGAACCTGAATGAAAAAAATGAGGAGAAAACCACTCTCCTGACTCCTCCATTATTCCTGCTTAGAGTGAAAACTGCCCCCCTTCAGCACCCTTCAAGGCAGGAAAATTTTACTTACTCCGCTTTCCTATGTATGTGGTGAATGCTTTACCATTTGTTTCTCCCTGGCTGTACGCACAGATGTGAACAGAAATCAGTTCTGAGGAAAAATCCAGAGAGTAGAGGGTTAGGAAAGCTGCTTAGGGAGTAGCAGAGATTGAGCTTGCCAGCTTGACAAGGTTATTTTTCCAGCAGCATTTAGTAAAAATAAAGTTAGCATTGAGTTGTATGTTGGCCCTGTTGTGTATTTCATTAAACACTATGAAACAAGCACAAAGCTAATTCAAGTGTACTTAGAAGTATCTATTACTATGAATAGATTTTCTATTTGTACCTTTTATAACCGTATTTATAAATCTGTATTTCTCTTATCACATATAAATCTCTTTCTATAGTAATCCTTTTCTAAATAAAGTGAAATGATCGCTGAAGAGAGGTAGAGCTTTATGGCATGGGAATCTGTTATTAAGCAAACGATACATTTTCCTGTGCGCTAATTAGAGACCATCTCAGAGAGTTCAGAAATACCATGAACCTGAGTTTCTAAATAGGTGGCTCTGTGAAGTCTAAATCCGACCGGAGCAGTATATATTCCAATATCTCTTGAAGCCCCGAGGCAAAAGAAGAGTTTGCATCTCTTGCTTTCTTGTTCTTTTAGCGTGGGTGGAAAAGGTTTTGTTTGAATGTTTCAAGCAAATCACAAGGTGTGTGCCATCTGAGCCAGCTTTTGTTTTCCTGTTCAATAGGAGCAACAGCAAGAAAGAGCAGATGTCAGTGTCTGTAGCTCCTAGCAGAATATTACAGGTTATACCTGATGGGCAGCAGTAGCTGCAACAGCTTAGAAGCACATTCTTCTTCTAGGGGAACAACATAAAAATCAAATTTGGATGGGTATCTCTTGTAGAAGCAGGTTCCATATGTAGGAATATGAAACCTATAGTGAAGCTTTTTTCATCCTTCAAAGTGTTTTCCTGATGCAGAACAGTGCCCATCTTAGGGGCTTCCTTCTCTTAGGGACTTTTTACCATGGCCTCCAGTGACAGGACAAGGGGCAATAGTTTTAAGCTGGAAGAGGGTAGGTTTTCCATTGGATATAAGGAGGACGTTTTTCATGATGCAGTTGGTGAGACACTGGCACAGGTTGCCCAGAGAAGCTGTGGATGGCCCATCATTGAAAGTGTTCAAGATCAAATTGGACAGGGCTCTGAGCGACTTGGTCTAGTGAAAGCTGTCCCTGCCCATGGCAGGGGTGTTGGACTAGATGACCTTTCAAGGTCCCTTCCAACCCAAACCACCCTATAATTCTGCAGTTGCGGTAATCAAAGTGAGGCCTCATACACTCTGGCTTATATAGCCTGTGTCAAAAAAGAAAGGAGATTTCTGGATCATTACAGGTGGAAGATTATTTATTTGTTGCCATGGCTGTTTGGGGAGCCAGTAACATAGCATCTTGTAGGGTCCCAAAATTGAAGGATGGGTTGAATAATTTAAAGCTGAATGTTCTTGTTACTGGAAGATGATCAGGAGGCACTTCCTTCCTCCTACCACCTTTCTTTTGTCTGCCTTCATTGTTAAAAGGCTTTTTTTTCTATCATCTAAACATCAAGACAGCTGGAGAAGGAGATGGTTTGTGGAGTGAAAAGCTTTGTGCATTAATGTCAAGGTGATAAGGAACAGTTTTTTTCCATGAGTTCGTGTAGTTATTGGGGAAGAACACTGAGCCTTTTTTTGGCTCTAATGTTTGGGTTTCGGCAGGACGGAAATAGTTTTCATAATAATCTTTAGGTCTCAGTCTAAGAAAGTCTGAAATATTTCTCCTCAATCCTTCATATTTGGTTATTTGCCAGCTGAAACTAAGTTGTATCAGAGGAGAATGGTAATAAAGGAAAGGGTGCTCATGATTGAAAGGCATGTACTTCCAGGAGAACAGACTGGCGTAGAGCAAATAAGAATGTGAACTATCTTCATGTTGCTTTCTGGCTTGGATCCTGAGTATAAGAAGAGAAGGGCAGTTTTAGAAGCAAGCAAAAACAGTTTTCCAAAGAGTTGTCTGGCAGGAAGAGAGACAGTGGCAAGGGCCTTGACAGAAGCATAAATGGTAGTTAGACCTCTAACTCCTGCAGGGAGGAAGCAGGAGAGAGAGAGCACTCTTCTGCCATTTGTGCCTTTGAAAGTGCTGCTTTTGGTGAAGGTTTGCAAGTTCTCTTCTGGTCACTCCACAAAGAAGCTGTTTAAAAGATTATTACTTGCCAGTGTGTGAAAGGAAAATGTCAGTGCAGGCAAATTTACATGTCTTGCATCATATTCTCAGTGGGCCTACACTGGTTTATAGCAAAGGAGATTCTGACCTTGCTTAAAAACAGCTATTATTTTCTGTCTGCAATGTTGATTTCTGTGAGTTGATAGTTGTCAGTGCATCCCTCTAAGTGTGAAAAATATAATCTTAATTTCATCAGTTATTAGGGACAATTTATAAGTCCAAAGTGCAGTGGTAATAAAAAAAAAAAACTGCTGATGTCCACCCACTATCCATTCTCATCTTCAAATGGTGAAGTAACCACATAGATGTTTGTGGTAAACGCCTGCCTGATTTCAGTACAACAAAATCTGTTCTGGAATACCAGCGAGTCAGTAGCACAGCATAAGTGGTGTGCTGTATTATGTTGTCTGCGTTCCAGAAGAGATGTTGTCACCTCTTCCACCCACCCGCTGCACGAGGAATATCTTTTCAAATCTGAGGGTGTTTGCCTGTGCATTTAAATTGGAGGCCTGATTCAGTAGTTTTATTGTTCTACGTAGTAATACTAAAAGAATCCTTTTCAACTGGGAGCAATCCCAAGCACAAATACAATGGAGAATGAATTGAGAGCAGCCCTGAAGAGAAGGACTTGGGGGTGTTGGTAGATGAGAAGCTCAACATGTGCGCTCACAACCCAGAAAGCCAACCACGTCCTGGACTGCATTGAAAGAAATGTGGTCAGCAGATTGAGGGAAGTGATTCTGCCCCTCTACTCCACTCTAGTGGGACCTCACCTGGTATCCTGCATCCAGCTGTGGAGTCCCCAGCATAAGAGGAAAATTGACCTGTTGGAGTGAGTCCAGAGGAGGGCTACAAAGATGATCAGAGGGCTGGAGCATCTCTCCTGTGGAGACAGGCTGAGAGAGTTCACAGAATTGCAGAATCAAAGAATCACTTAGGTTGGAAGAGACCTTTAAGATCATTGAGTCCAACCATAAACCTAACACTGCCTCCACACAGTTGAGATTGTTCAGCCCTGGCTCTGGGGAGACCTTGTAGCGGCCTTTCAGTACTTAAAAGGGGCCTATAGGAAAAATGGGGAGGGACTCTTTATCGGGGAGTGTAGTGATAGGACAAGGGGTAACGGTTTTAAACTGCAAGAGGGTAGATTTAGATACTAGGAAGAAATTCTTTACTGTGAGGGTGGCGAGACACTGGAACAGATTAGCCGGGGAAGTTGTGGGAGACCCGATCCCTGGAAGTATTCAAGGCCAGGTTGGATGGGGCTTTGAGCAACTTGGTCTAGTGGAAGGTGTCCCTGGTCATGGCAGGGGGGTTGTAACTAGATGGGCTTTTAGTTCCCTTCCAACTCTAACCATTCTGTGATTCTTTTTGGGGAAATCTGTGTTAAATGTACCCATCCATACAAAAAGAGTGACAGCCACTTCCAGTGACTCAGAGCATCATTAATCCAGAACGTTTAGAGCTATTAGCAGGGATAGCAAAGCTCAGAAAGGTTACTTTCCCATCTCCCTAGTTAAATCAGAAGGCCAATGGAGCTGGGGAAATGAGGCAAGAATGGGTCTTTGACAGAAGAAGAATGTCTGTTGCCTTGAGTCACAGCAATACATATTATTTAGAAGCTGGAGGTATCAGAAATTGCCAGCAATATGACTGAAGGCAAGAACATAGCTTGCAGACTGTGAAGTAAAGAAAGCAAAATAGTCCAGAAGATATGGTTTAATCAATTGAGTTACTGATTTGGTGATGCTGGAATTTATTTATGGCTGTAAGTGATGTGTCCAGGAACTCTGGTGAATAGGTAAAGAAGAGGGAGGACATTATGGTCATATTCCTCCCATGAGAATGAACAGACATGATGGAGGTTTTTTGGCAACTAGAGTTACTGGAAAAAATTCCACCTTAAGTTAAATCTACGCTACTCTTTAATGAAATGTGAACAGCTGTTGGAAGGAAAGGACGTTTTTTGGCCCTGAACACCAAAAATGATTTGTATTTGTTTTTTTCCTGGATGTTCACACTGATTCAGCGCTGACTATAGATAGAATTTTTTTCTTTCTCAAATCCACACCTTTGATATTAAAGAGGAGCAGCTTTTATACTAAGCAAGAGATCTGCTGTGTATTTTAAGATCCACCTACATCTTGTGAGATAATCTTTACTACTCTAAATTAGATTCCCTAAACATGCCAGATATAAGAATGGATAGACCATATGGATTGGCCAAAGGTATCCGAAGTAGGAGCACTTTCCTTCTGCGTGCTACAGCTCAGTTCAGCCTGAAGTGTGACAGGCACTTTCAGTGACACATCCATGCAGGAAAGGAGAGGATAGCTGTGAATATAGGCCAGAAGCTTTCTCTCTGGTAAAAGCTCTGCTGGCTGTATGACATGATTACATAAAAAGTGGTAGGGAAGCTGTGAGAGGCTAGTGTTTTCGAGGTAAGGCCAAGGCCTTGCTTTTGGGTTTTAAATCATGATATATTTCTCCTTATACCTATATAGATCCTATACAGGCAAGCTTTGGCAGAAGCGCAAAACACCAGTGAGTTCCTTTGTTCTTTGCTTTAAAAGCAGTCATCAATGAACTCTTTAAAGTCCTTGTTTAAAAAAATAAATGTCTGTAATGTTCAACTTTGATGCCAGGTTCCAGGTCTTCATTAGGTAGTGTTGGAGTCTCATGGATCACACATCCACATCTTTAACCCAAATTAGTTTTATAGAGTTAAAAATATCAACAAATTCTGCAACACACAGAGGATTTTGGTAGCAGAATCACAGCAGTGGATAGTTTCACTGGTTACTCTGATTCCAGGTCTTTGTCTGCCTTGGGCTGGAGTCCCTTCAGGGTCAGCTGAGCCTGGAAAATGCCTTGACCTTTCAGTTTTTCATTATTAGCTGCTGACACTCTCACCCGTCTTGTTCCATTTCAGGACAAATTCAAATACGTACGGAAGGGGGTTCAAACTTACTTCATTTCCATTGAGTTTTCACTCCATATTGACTTTGCACTAAGGCAGAGGTACTTCTGTGCTTAGTTTCAATGAGACAAGCTCAGTTAAATGAAGCTGTTCCCTATTTTGCAGCCTCCCAGTGCTCTATTTCCAAAGAGAATGTGACCAGGAGCATACAGGAAGAGCTGAAGGTTGTCCAGAAGGGCTGGCTCTTCCCCGCTTCTGGCTCTGAGGTAGTTTGGGAGGAGCAGGGTATGGAACAGGAATTTTAACTATTTGGTTGAACGTTTGTCTTGGCAGGATGTGTCAAGAATCATCGGAGCTGTAAGTTCATCTCATTTACACACAGTATATAATTCATGGGTTTGGAGGATCTGGCTGGTATGCTGAGAAATCAAAATACTATTTTAACAGAGATTAAAGAATAATAAACAATGCGCTTCCAGAGTATGTTCGGATCCTGAGAAGTGTTGAATTCTGGGAACTAACACTTTTTAGTTTCCAATTTGTAGCTATTTGCTCAGCAATGCAAAGTATCCTTGTAAATAAATTAACCAAATCACCTGGGGCTTTTTTGTTTTTTAAAAAAACCCCATATCACTTTGCTTTGTATTGCTCAACCAGCTTTGCAGTGGCAGGTTATCTCTGCTGGCACACAGCACAAAGTTTCTTCAGAGTAATATTGCTTCCAGTGTTATCCTGGTTGCTCAGCCAAACTTACCATTAACAAGTTTGGCAACACCCTTAGGCAAAGAAAAGATCTGATAATGAACAGCCGCCATCCTATCTGAACAGGCAGCTATTGGACATACACTGCCAAGAGATCATCCGCTGAACTCTTTGAAAGTGTGAATGCTGTCATGGTTTAACCCCAGTGCACAGCTAGGACCACGCAGCCGCTCACGAAGTTTTCCCCCTTCCCCCAGAAGGGCAGGGAGAAGAGGGAGAAAAAGAGGGGGAAGGGAAAAAACCTCATGGGTTGAGATAAAGACAGTGTAATAGAGCGATAACAGAAAAGGAAAAAATAATACTGATAAAAGAACATACAAGACACAAGCCACTCTCACCACCCGGTAAACTGATGAAGTGGCAGTGTCCCGAGCAGTGATCGTGAGTACCGCCCTCCCCTTGGCTAACCCCATTTATATACTCAGTATGACATCTATGGTACAGAGTATTTCATTGGCCATTCCATTGTTCCATCTGTGCTCCTTACCAGCTTCTGTTGGAAGCTGGAAAAGTAAATGAAAAATATAAGCATCACCTGGCAACAATTAAAACAATATACATTATTGACATTCCTTTCATACCAAATCTGAAACACAGCAACCACTAGAAAAAAAATATTAATTCTGTCCCAGTGGAAACCAGAACAAATGCCAAACTGCAAAATTTTTAAACTCTTTTTAAACTATTGATCAAGAATAGCTTCAAAGAGTGTGTTCTGGAAGATCTTCCTGGAAGGAGAGATTTTTGCTCTGGCACACACATTTTACGTCACTGCGCTTCCCTGTGTGTGTTCAGTTCTCTTTGGCCTCATTTCTACCGTGTTTCTTTCATTCAAATGATCTGCCTTTGATTATGTAGGCCTTCAATTCTTTTTTTTAAGTTCTGTGGCCTGGTAAAGGTCCAACCTTTTGAGAGTGTTGTATTTTATGTACACAAATAAGTGTAAGGTTATGTATAGAAGATATTTTCTAGATACCATTAATTTAGGTTCTAAGCCTATTTTGTGACCATTTAAGGTTGTGAAAGTCACCTTGGCACAAAGTTCCTTCAGAAGCGAGTAGATGTCATGCAGAGGTGCACATGATTGTCCTTTAAATAAGAATCAACTTTTCTGATTGTATGTATGATTAATCATTTTTTCATGAGCATGTAAATGAGGTCACACCAAAAATCTCTCAAACAATTTTGACCTAGCAGATTTATTTTGACTTGGTTATTTTGTGAAGATGCAACAGTATGTGAGGAAGAGAAAATGGTAGCTTCTCTGAATGTAAAATATATCTGAAAGATGTAGTATGTGCAAACCAACTCAAGTGGGGCCTCTTAAATGGGCAAATGGGAGGCCCTTAGGCAATGAAAATTCAATTTTCTTACTGCTTTCTAAGTAATACTGTAAGATTGCAAGTGTATCTGCTTAGGAGACAAAACTCCTTGATTCCCCTTGGACTCCCTAAGAGGAAAATGTAGTTAATGCTATCTAAAAAAGCCATTAAGTGTTTGTTAGGCCTAAATATCACCAAAGCCTTTTAACTTGTCACATGGCAAGAGTAAGATGGCCAACATTCAGATATGTTCATATCAATTGTCCTCTTATTCTCTTTGCCTTCCTGCGTTTTGTTGAAAGTCTGACCCTTTCATTTTGAGAAGTGTGGGAAAGGCAGCAATTTTAATTGTCTGCCCACGCCCCTGAACCGCCTGTTCAGATGATATAGGGAGGAGATGTCGTGTCATGACAAAACCTCTCAATTAGCAAACTGAATGAGCAAAGCCTTAAACTTTTAGGCTTGAGCATCCCACATTCAGGCATCAGATCCACGGCTTTGATATTGAATTAAGCTAATGCAGCCTGATTTTTCAAAAGTCATCAAGGCCTGCCCTTTACTTGCTCTTTTACTAAATCATTGCAAGGAATCCCATCTGGTTTATACCTGCTGATAGGCACCAAAGTACGACAGTTCAGCCAAAGTGAAGGAAGAACCATTTAAAATGGACGTTTTACCAAATACCGACGGTGGGTGACTCTAGCTATGGCTAGTTTAGAGTCATGGCTAGCTATACCACATGACAATGTTCTCCTGTCCTACAGCTCCCAGTCCCAACTGGGAACTGTCCCCAGCGCTCTGCAGGCTGCTCTGACACACACGCAGGTGTGAGGTCCTTCCCAGGAGTGAGCGGAGCGAGGAGGGACGGTGCGTGGGCATGGGGAGGGCACGTGCCCTGCCTGAGGAGCCAGTCCGTGCTTTGCTGTCCCTTTTAAGATTCAACCTGTAAATACTTCCCTCAGAGTGCTTGGCAAATATTTTTGAGTTAATCACAGGAAACATGAAAATGCCACTACTGACTCAGATTTGGGTTTTGATGATTAGGTTTGTAAAGGTGTTTAGCTGTATAATTTTATTAAAACCAATGGGAACCAGGTCTCTAAATACCTGTTGGATAACGGTTGTGAAATAACACATTTATTATGTATTTTGTACCCTAATAACATTTTGCTGCAGCTTTGCTCCTATGGTTTTTTTCCGGTTTTGTTTTCTGAAGAGAATAATAATAATAATAAAAAGTAATGTAATCATCAATTACAGTAATAGCCACTAGAGGTCTACTGATATCAAAATTCTGCCAACATCAATTATTTCTGCAAGTATTCAAATGTTTCATCCAAAAGAAAGTGCTTCTTATTAAACATTAATTGTTTGCTTTGTGAGGTGTATCATTTTAATTCTCTGAGTTTTTAGCCTCTTAGTGTTGTTTTTAATTAAATAGTATTTAAGTGAAGTAGGGAAGAGTTGCAATGTAAAACTCCCAACTGAAAAGAGAAGTGACTAATAAAGACTGCCAACTATATTCACCAAGTAAGTATATTATAATGTAATTCACTGGATAGAATATATTTCTTAGTGGTAAACTTTGCAGCAAACAATGTTTTAATGAAATTGTTCCACAATTAATGGCTTCTTATGGCATTATTGACTTCCATTTGCCTTTGAGAATTATTTTTATTTCTCAAAAGATAAAACAATATTCAAACCCTCTTTTAAATTACCTTAGTATGATGCTTTTGAAATTTCTAACAAGTGGGAATTAGATTACTGCATTTCCTGTAGGCCTACTTATTCATCACAAGAGCAGGAATGTATTTGTTGGGACAAAAGGGTGGAAATGTTACATTCATCACTTTTTTTCCAGAGACTTCTCTGCAGTCAGGTGACAAATACTGCTGCTCAGTCAAAACAAACACAAAACCCCCCCAACCAAACAAAATGGATGTCACAGTTGTCCTGTGATTCATGAGCTCCCTACCTAGAGTTTGTAGGGAATCAGGATGGGGTATGAGAAGATCCGTTTGACACCTGGATGATGGAGAGAGTTAAATATGGCTTTATCTCTTCCTGCACAGCAAAATATTTTTACGTCCTCTTTGTCGTGGCCTAACAAGCCACGAAACAATAGCCTGTGGGTCTCATAAGAAGTGTCACTCTCCTCAGATTGCATGTGATGGTGCTTCCTATTTGGTGTCTGACAAGTGGGGATACTTTTTTTTTTTTTTTTGCTTTTTTGTGAAAGAAGTTGGTGTCACAGGTAGCATTGCTGAAATCAGCTGCTGTGCTAAGGCTACAGGCGAGGCCTGGTTCAGCACACTTGCAAAACTTTCCTGATGCATTCTTGGCTGAATGGGGTGCTTTGCTGAACTGGGATAAATCTCAGGGAAAATATTGATTGTGTGTTGTGTACTGTATTTGGTCTTGTAATGAAATATTGTCTGTGTGCTGACTGAGTACTGCTGTACTCCCCCTGTTCTTAGCCTAGCACTAGCTGTTACCTTGTGCGTTGCTTTCTTTGCTCGCTGAAGGATGAGGGCTGAGATAATGTGATGACTTCAATTAGTTGTGTGTGTGAAGTCAGTAGCTGATGGCTGGCAGCTAAAGAAAAGGAAAATCTGTAAAAGTCTGTCTTTTTTCAGATAGTTTATTATAATGGAAAAAATTCTGAGGGCCACATCTGTCAACCTTAATATTTATGAAAGTGTCCAGACATGCCTCTGACTGATCGGAGTACTTGGTATGAGTATACCTCTTTAATAAGAGGCGAAATATTAGTGTGACAGCAGAACAACTCAGGGTAAATCATTATACTAAGGGATTTGGTAAACTCATGTATAAATAGCCACTGCGTACATATGTTGTGCTCAAGATAGTTCTCACTTATTACCCTTTATGGAAATATTTCATTTTTCTCCTTTTCCACTTTAAAGAGGAATTGCCACATGAAAAGGGCAACGCTTTCCTTAAGAAAGACCCATTAAATTAGTTCTTTTAGGAATATTCTTGCTTTCTTCATTGAACAGCTGGAGAATCGTTCGGGTCCTTTGTGCAAAAGGCAAAAGAGCAGATTAATTCAAGGCAGTGCTGGGAGGTGTAATCACATCTCCCTGCGCTGGTCTGGATCCAGCACCCCAACAGGGATTCCCCTCCAGGGAGAGCAGGTGGTGGAGTTGTCCTGCCCTCCCTGGGGTTTTGCAGGGAAGGGTAATTTTAAGTTGCTGTCAGGGCTCCCAAGAAGTCTTGCCAGTGAAGCTGGATGAGGCAAACCAGATACAGCCAGAGTAGCTGGGAAATGTGAGGACAAAGGGTGCATTCTCCAGCCATTTGTCTATTGTGTTCATTATCATCCCATCACCACCTCGTATCTCAGCTCATGAATGAAGAATGATTTGATCATCTTCATCTATTGTTGAGAGACATGGTTGAAATAAGATATAGATTATTATTGTTGTTATTGTTATTATTATTATTAATTATTATTATTGGTGGTGGTGTTGTTATCATCACCATCATCATCGTGTCTCTTCCTAGTCCCCAGAAATTGTTCTGGTGCTAGGTCCCCCCAGATTTTGTGATGACTGTAGCTTCTGTACAAGTTGTTCTTAGAGCACTGAGCAACACGCAAAATACTGGGACTGTCAGGCTTTCCTCCTGAACATCCCATATTTGAAAGGAATGAATGCTGAAAATGATTAGTGTGAGGGACAGGAAAGATACGAGATATATCATGAGCATGGGCTATTGTATTTTTCATATTTAAGTAAAAGCAGATGTAAGCTACGTGAGGCAAATGGGGCATTACTTACAGAGTCTCAGTGTAGCAAAACTAATGGAAACATCTTTCTTTTTAGCTCTAAAATACAGGAATTATATGGCAGAAGGGGTGGACCCAGCACGGTGTTTTTGCCAGTGATGTGAATTGCTAGTTATCCTTGCCCCAGAATTGGTGATTCACCTCTTCAGAGCTTTATTCCCTGTATCTACATAAGCAGTACGTGAACACCTTCACTGCTTCTTTTTTGTTTCTGCAAGGAGTAGGTTTGAGGGGAAAAAGAATATCTGGCCTAGGAAAAGGCACCTTATTTCCCTTTTCCCTTGGGTAGAATGTGGCAAATTTTTATCCTTTGCCTTCCTTTCCCTGTGGGGAGCGGATGAGAAGTCAAATGACAGTTTATTAGCACTAGCTATGCTGACCACTGTCTCAGGCTGGGACCTCAGCCAGAAACACAATTCAGGCATTAGGAGTAAATGAGAGAAATATTGTTCACTGCAAGGTTCCCAACCATTTCTCAAGCTCACAGATATAACCAGCAGATTTGACTGAATTCACAATGAAAGCATCCTCAGACTAACAAAAAAAAGCTTTTTTTGTTTCATTTTTTATTTCAGTTCTCCAGAAAGTGTGGTTGATTTTCAGGAGAGCTGTAAGCAGAAATGCTTAATCAGGCAAGACCCAAAGAAACACCTAAATGGAATGTAAAAACCCGTTTTACTGAACCAAATGCGGATTTCAGGATATATCTACACCTATATATGTATGATTCCTCTAATAATTTAGAGAATTTTGGGCTTCTCATTTGGGGCACTTGATGTCATGAAAATAAAACTGACGCATAAATAACTCAAGTTTCTGGAGTTCTTTTCAGTTTATGTGTGAAACCAGAAGCCTCGGCAACTTAAAGTATTTAGATGCTGTGTTCATATTAAATGCATTAACTAAATAGCGGAGACTCAGTGAACTGGATATGGATAATATGCTAGAGAAAGCCATCTATGGTGCTGGTTTTATTAACTGAGTTGACATACTGTGTATTTTACTTAAGGCTAGGGTGTCTATAAATAGAATGGCCTCAGGCCTGTGGCTTAGGGACAGGACCTGGGTTTGTGTGCTGCAAGTTGGGTGAAAAAAAAGCCTTGGAAAGGGTTTCCCTCTGGTATTGAGTAATATACCTATAAATATGTGCAGGGAAAAGATGGCTTTTATATGTACCGTAGATTCAGTGGCTGGAATACTAATATCCCTGTATCCGAAGCCTGTACTTCTCATGACATCCTAATGAGACACTGGCAGTGGCTGTCCGCCTGTCCTGAGTGAATGTCCTGCATTATGTTGTTTGTGTTGTACTGAAGGATGCTGAAGTGAGGTTCTCTGACTGCTGTCCCCTTGGGAAGCTCAGGAAGAGATGTACTGCATCTCCCATGAGGCTGTCCTCAGAAATAGTTTTCTACCGAAATAAATACTGTCTCCTGGGGATCTTCTAGAATAGTAACCACTGTATGACTGTCAGTATCTTTTCATACTGGGAAAATCTAAAAACCTGAACTATAGCATCTATAATATGGAGGCACACTTAAGATGCATCCCCTTTTGGATGCTTTATCATTTAGTGACTGAACAGCATTGGCTTCCTACCTGTTTCTGTGTGTAACTTCAGTTGTATACGCTTCATACTGTTTGAGACTCATCTTCCTTAGGGACTTTTGTTCTCCTTATTTGCAATACACAAGCTGAGGTCATCTGTGATGTGTTTGCTGGTATTTTTCAGAGGTTTGTGCTAAACAGCGGAGTGAAGAGTTTAAGGCATACTGCTATATTCCTGTGTAGGATTTCTTAGCTGAAAATATCTATGTGTATCCTAAAAGCCTGTAGTGTGAGTCCAGCCCATCATATGCACTGATGTGGACTTCACAAGCAGCTTGTATGTTCTTCTGCAGAAGAATCTTCATAGAAACTCCTTGTGTTTGATAGCTTTGTACAGAAGAGTAGCAGATTTGAATTTCCCCATCTGCAGCTCATAAATCTCTTTTGTACATAAATTGATCTCATCTTTGTCCATTTATGAAGAAATGTTAGCTAAAAATCTTTGCTGCTTCTTCAAACTCTGTTTAAACATTACAAAAAAACTTTATGTGCAGAATATGAATTCATTATGGTACTATATTCTGTGTGCTTCCTTGAACTTTATTGCATTATCGCACCTTGAAAACTGATGTTATAAAATAAATACTAGCACAAGATGCTCAAGGCTTAGAGAAGACACAATGAAGAAAGACCAGAACAGAAAATAGTGTGGAATGAAAAGCCATTAAATAAACTCTTGGACTCTTCAATTTGGAAAAAAAAAAGATATCTGAGGGAGGGGTATGATGGGGGTCTACACAGTGGTAAGCGGTGTATAGCGGTAAACATGGTATTCTACACTTTCTCATATGGTAGGAGATTGGGACACAATAAAATGATAGGGCAGTAAGATCATAGGAATCAAAGAGACATTTTTGCACACAGGACATCATTAAGTTGTGGTATTATTGTCACAGAATGTTGCAGAAGCCAAAAAAATGAACAGTTCATAAGTGGAGCGAACATAGTCCTGAAGCATAGATCAGCTGATGGCTGTTCAATACAGTTCTTGAAAGTCTTTACTCAGAGAAAATCATAAAGTATTGATTGGTGGAAGCTGCAAGGATGTACTAGGAGAAGGGTCATATTTTGCTGTTTATATGGTCTTTTACTCAACATCTACTTAGAACTGGGATACTTGGCAAGACGAATCTTTCTTCACCCACTGTGATTATTTCTGCTTGTTTTTAGAGTTCCAGGCATTATCTCTGTATGTCAAATAGTTGATGGTTTACACTTTATAGTATCAAGCAAGCAAGCAAAGTCCCACAGATAAAGGCAGTGGGGGAATTCCCAGTCCCTAACAGAGCATTGGAAAGACAATCTGTAGAAAAACAGTAAGAAAGGGTGGAGTTCAGTTGCATGCTGTATTGCTAGCCTGCTTTTTGATTTTGGGTCTACATGGTGCTAATTATCATAATGAGCCAAAATGTAGGCTGACTGTTACCTGAATCTCTGTCTTACCTCACCCAATTGCCTAATATACTTTTTGCTGCCAGGTGAAGTAGAGTTCTTCACTGAAAAGTATCTGATTGTTTTGTAGAAACGTGCTTAGTTCAACCATCCTGAGGCCTTTTAGTTTCTTACTGCTGACAATTTGCTACTCTTTTTTTAAAGGAGAATATGTTATTAGATGCCTCAGTGGTTACACAAAGAAACAAATACATCAGAAAAAAATTAAGTACCTCTGAAAAAATTAACCTTTTTGCGGTGGTAGAAGAAAAGGCCTAGGCAGCAAAAATAGCACTATGGAAGCAACCAGTGTGCAAGCCCTGCTCCAGTCACAAGAGGAGGCGATGCAGAACTGGGATTCAGTGAGTTTGCATTTCTTCCTAGTTACCTGTGCCCTCCTCAAGTGTCTTGAACAAGTGTTGTGTTTCCTGTCTGGAGAGTGGAGGTGATAATTTGCTTTAAATCCATCTATTTTCTGTCTTGCTTGACTAAGCAGTAAGCTTTTACACTAGGGAGTTTGTTGCTATGTATAGGTACAATGCCTGGCATACAATAAGCAGAGTTACTTAAAAAACCAAACTAACCAACAAAAGGAAAAACTAGTTGAGGTCAAAAAATAGGCAAGTCCTTGGCCCTTCATTTCTGCCCTTTTTTCTCTCTACTTCCCCTCTTGCACTCTGCTGACAGTCTCTCACGTTCTTCTCCTTAACCTTTCTCAGGTGGCAAGAACAATCTCTCTAAAACCAAAGCCTGACTGTGTTTGATGGTGTTCTTTGAAAGAAAAAGTAAACTGTAAGGGCATCACTGCCTGAACTGCATGTGCCTGCCTGCTCCAAACACCCTCTTGGATGCTTAGATGTGCTCCTTAGCAGCTACTCTGTGCTGCAGCTGGATGCGCCACCTTGGCTGTTTGTGCCACCCCCATCTCCCTCTTCTGCGCGGAGTGACACGCTCATACACACCTTGGAGGCAAAGCTCAGTGGAGATGCAGGTGTTACAGGCATCTGCAAGATATGCTTACTGACAATGTCAAACCAGTGTACCAGTTTGTCAAAACCAAACCAGAAGTGAACATCCATTCTTCTCACTGGCTCTAGAAAGTGATGTTCTGTGCATCCATGACATTTAGCGATTTGGTGTCAGGAAATGTGAACAAGAATTTAAAGAATAAAATCAAAGGAACTTTATTCTTTCAGTGAAAATCTTTAAGCCTGAGACGTAGGGGAAAAAATTTTACCATTCTCATTTTGACGTAATCAAAGCCTTTATGTAATTTGAGCGTTGGTGGGGAACAGTCTTCCTGAATCGTGTTTACCAGTGGGAGTTGCAGAACTGAAGTGTAGGTGGGAACTAGCAATAATAGCCCTCACACCTCTCTGCTGCTCTGCGTGGATGGGGCTAGGCTGGTACCAAGACTAGCCATCAGTGTTAGCCTCACCAATTTTGACTTGCACAGGGGACGTTAGACTTATTAGCATTTTTGTTTTAGAGGCATCAGACATGAGATTGGGAAGGAAATGGTTCTTGAATTCCTCAACATTTGGCTACCACCCCAATCATTCATTTAGTATAACTTCACATATTTTCCATTTCTTAAATTGGAAGGTCGCAGTACTGTTAAAGTCACCCATTGGAGTCAGGTAAGTTATGCAGGACCCACAAGAGCTACTGTGCATGATGAATTCCAGCCCCTCATCCTGGCCATGCACTTCTCACTGAAATCAGGTTTGCACCATGGGACCCCCAAATGTTTTTTTCACTGCTTGGTTAGGCTTCGAGCAATCCTTTTGTCATTGTTTGTCCAAACATCCTAGCACAGTTTGTAAATCTCAGTCCTGCTGTCCTTTCCAGTCAATGTCAAATCATCCTCCCCCTCTGTATCTGAAGGAGTTGGATCCTGATGCAGACCTTCATGGCATCAGTGAGCAGTGGACTAGATTGTCAGTAAGCGAGGTTAATCAAAGCATTCAGAGGTCACATACACAAAATTTGTTTATGTTGTTGTGACTAGAGAATACAATCAAAAGCATGTCTTTGCCTATTTCACAGTGAGCAAACTGTTACCAGTTAAAGCATCAATATTGCAAGGTGTACCATATTCAAAGACGGGTGAAATCACTTCAGTAGTTCACACAGAATTAGACGGACCTTGACACAGGACTTTTCCTGATTATAAAAGTAGTGCTTAACTGGTAGGGTGCTGCAGACCATTGTGCACTATCATTGGGAAGAAGCAATTGGGAGAGTTTGCACTTCACCTGAGACTTTAAGACTACTTAATTTTTTATTTGATATCTTAAGGTAGACAGTCCATAGAATTTCATCCAGGTAGTGCTATTCTTCCCTTTTGTACAACATAATTGGTTTTCACAAATTCACTGAGTAAACGTTTTTCTCAGAGTGGGAGAGGGAGTAAGATATCATCAGTCTTGACGTGATTTTTTTCCTGCCACCTTGCTATCCACATGAAGAATGCTTTGCTTTGAGCATTAGAATACCCTGTGGATGCAATATCCCTTTCCCCCCACTTCCTTCCTCTACAGCAAATACTGTTAGAATAGTTTTATGGTGCCATCTGCATTCTGTTCCTATTAGATGTTCCTCAACTTTAATGTCTATTTGCGAGAATTAGCTAGCAGATGAAGTAAGCAGCCAAGGTTATGACCCAGGTAATGCTCTCATGTCTCAACTTTTTTTTTTTATTTGTTTTTCTTATCTGCAATACATCGATGATTTACTGCAGAGTAGGTGTCCTTGATATATTTTCTTCATATAATTCTTTGAGTCTAATGCTAGCTGAAATATTGAATCAGTCAACTGTTGTCTCTTCTGGTAAGAATGTTAAGATAACAATTTAAATGACAGTTTCATTCCCCTCTGGAAACTGAGTTTAGCTGTTCTTCCTACCAGGGCCAAAGATTTATTCTTTATATACCTGCTGATGAAATTTAACAGAGCTTTAAAACTAGGTGGAAATAGCAAGAGGAAGTAAAGTTTTCCTCATTCTCTTCCTCATGTCCTCTTAATTTGCTATTGCTTCTGCATCTCATACAAGTCTTCTGGAGATGCACCTTGTAGCAAAGCAGAGAACTGATGTAGGTATTCTGGTACAGATGCTATGCTCGAAAGGTCTTAGATCTACCTGTCTAACTGTGTGTTTGAAAAGCATCTGTTTTACAGCTTGCACGTTCTTTAGCTCCACCTTATTCACTTCCCTAGTTTTCATTCTAGCAGCCATGGGATAATATGAGTGAATTTCTTACAAATATACTGACATATACTGAACCAGAATGAAAATTTGAGTATTCAACTCTTTTCCCATGTTTTATGTTCCTTGATTATGAGGCTTTGTCAAGCCAGAGCTGGCTAGCATGTATTTCTTGCCACTTTTTCTAGTTAGGCAAAGAAAAAGAAAATAAACTGCTACACTTTTGATTCTGTTAGTCTTGGTCTTATAACAAATATTCATCCATAGATTTTTAAGAGATAAATAGCTGGGATCCTTTTTTGGTCACTTTGCTGGGCCGTTAACACGGTATCCCTTTTCTGGTTCCCTCATCTTGATTTCTCTGGGTATCTGTCATAAATGGCAGTTCCTGGAGAAACATCATGGTTCATGTAAACATCATTATTTTCTGTGATCTTTACGACAGAAATTACTTAAAATATTTTCTCCTGCTCTGAAGTCATAAAACTATTCAGGGAGCATTAAATAGAACTTCCCGCCTGGTATGATTGAGAAACAGGCATTTTTGGTCTTTGAAAGCTGTTTGTTTACAGAGCGCTCAGTCATTTCACTATGTGTTATTGCATCCCATTTCCAGCTTTTTTTAATATCAGTATCTTTCTCTTACCAGTAACTTAAATTGATATATAGAAAAAGAAGCTGTAAAATTCTAAAAAAACAAAATATTATATCAAGGAAAATCAGACTTCATGTTATATTGAAAACAGACTTAAACATATTCAAACATAGAAATGCACAGTAGGTCAACCAAAGTACTGTAGTGACATGATTTGGAGTAATAGGAAGGAAATTTGATGCAGCTTCTGAAATTAATTTCATTTGAAACCATGAGCACTATAAAAAGCATTTATCATGCTGATAATATCTATTGCAATTGCATTATGCTGTGGGATTTTTTTTTTTTTTGAGGTAATGGAAAAGAATTTATGCATTTAGAAGACATGTTCCAGTAGAGCTATTTCTGCTCCTGGGCAGGAAATAAATAGGTGAGAAATATGCACAGAAGAGTGAGACAGGAGAAGTGAGCCCTGGTGCATTTATTGGTAATCCTTAAAAATAATCAATATTCCATAATATCATAAATACCAGCAATGAAGCAGAAATTACTTCTATAAAGCTAATTTGGACTAGATTTTCTTTTCTTAAGTAAAGGTAGTACTTGAATTTCTTCAGTGCTTGAACAATAAACATGTGGATTTCCTGGATTTTTTAAATTAGCTGGAAAAGCCAGACTGAATAGGGTGCATACTTTAACATAGAGACGCTGCTTTCTGACCAAAATTATGAACACTAAAAGAAGAAATCAGTAAATCCACTAGTTAATTTTATTTTTTCTGTCTGGCACACCCAAACTGATGCTAGCCTGCCCCATTTCAATAGATTATTCACAAAGGCACAAGGTTGTAGAGCAAAATTCACATGAATAAAGCTAAACAGAAATCAATGAGCTGCTTTAGTGCAGTTAAGTGTAAGTATCAGGAGTAACAGATACAGAAAGAAAATAAATTAAGAGGTTATACTTTAACACTGTATAGCAGGAATAGCACTGAAATTGGAAAACACGGACTTGGAAATGGGCTTTATTATCTGAGGCTGTGAATAGGTTTTACATTACTGAACATTTTAATTCGTCGAGATTTACATGGTGCTAAATGCAACCTTTATGTTATAGTACACAGATCACATTTAATTTAAATATTTTAAATGCCTGTGCCTAGAATTTCCTATTTGGGAATGTATAGTTTAATGCTTACGCTTATATTTAGGTAGATATAAATGATCTGACCTTCACAGCATCTTGCATTGAAATGGAAGATAGTAAATGTGAATCTTTCAGTGTTGCAGCTGGTATCCAGGGAACTGAAGATGAAAAAATCAGAGGTCTTCACTGGTCACATCGCTGGAAACTGCCCTGACGAAAAGGGTTACTATGCAGGAGCATAATAACGCAATGGAGAAATTCAGTGTACTGAGGAAGAATCAGGAGCTCAAACCTGTTAAGAGTCAAAACTATTAGTGTGTGAAAGTCACTGCGCTTGTGGCTTGTGTAGGGTACATCTATGTGCTGTTCAGAAAAGGGTCAGGGTCTGCAAGCTTGAGCACTGGAACACCCAGACATTCAGTCAGTTTAATTGTTAGCTCTCCCCAAGGTCTGTGCTGGGCCATTTCAGCTTGCTCCAGTGAAAATCTGTTGTAAAGGAAGAAGCCCTCAGCAACGGGGATGAAAACGTAATCCAGCTGGCTTTCCTAAAGGCTTTTAACAAGGCCCCTCCTAAAGGCTCTGTATCATCCAAGTGGTTGAAAATCAGAAATGGAGAGTATGACTAAATATTTAGTTCTCTTGGTGGAGAGAGGACACCAGTGGAGTCTAAATGGATTTGCAGTACGGCTTTTGCTGTTCAAAATATTCATAAATAGTTTGGAGAAAGGCTGGAGAGCAAGGTGACGTGTTAGTGACATGTTGACAAGACTAAGTTACTCAGGATCACAAAATAAATCCTGATTGTAAAGAGTTACAGAAGAATCTCATGGTACTGGGTGATAAAATGACGTAAGAAATTCAGCTGTGGTGAACATAAAGTAAAAATAATGAAGAAATGCAATCCTGAATTTATATACAGCCTACAAGGGCTGTGAATGGCTGTTACCACCTTGGAATAAATCTTGAGGGGGATAGTAGATAGATCTATGAACACATCAACTCAGAGCTCAGTAATGGCTTACAGACTGAGTGTTAAGAATTTTTTGAAGTAGCACTGAAGATATGGGTTAAACCAGATTTGTACATAGATGTTAGACCAGCTAGCGCAGTTGGAAAAAATAGTGTTACGGATTGGTAGAAGTAGTGCTAAAGATATGGATTTAATGGGATTTGTAGATAGATGTTAAATCAGCTAGTGCAGTTGGAAAAAGTAGGCAAGGTTGATGGCACACAAACCTTGATGAGGTTGCAGATTGAAGGAGGACGCTTCAGAGTTTAATTTAGAGCTTAATGTTGGATCCACCACAAAAGAAATAGACGGGAAAACAGTGGACAGTAGCATCCCCTTTTTCACCACTGTCCAAGACAGGATATTAGGCTAAATGGACTTTCTCTGACCCAGCGTAGCAATTCTTATATTCCTGTCACATCCCTGTGTAAATTTATGTACTTACAGTGCCATTCTGCCCTCCCTTTTCCAAAAAGTATATAGAAGAAAAGGTATAGGGAAAAGTGATAAGGAGGATCAAACATACAAAAATGTCTCCATGAAAGAAGAAATATATCTACTATGACTCTTTAACCTGGAAAAAGGATGATTTAAGAGGACATGACTCACATTTGTAAAGTCATGAGTGGTGTGGAGAAGATTAAGAAGGACAAATTATTTGTTGTCTCTGATAACACAAAAAGTATGGACCATCAAGATGGAATGAACAGAGATCATGACCAGAATAAGTAAAAGAAGATACTTTTTTGTGCATGACAAAAGGATGTTGTAGATGCCAAATGCTTATCACAGGTGAAAAAAAAAAAGAAAAATTAATGGAGGGAAAATCCTTGAACAGCTATAAAAGGCAAGAACAAGTCTTTAAGGTATTCATTGGCTTTTTGCATTTTTCAGACCCAGGCCTGATCCCCAGATCACACACCCCATGTCCATGCAGTTCACATTCGGGCTCCTCTTGGGAACTAGACAGGCAAGTCCCGCCAAGGACTTGAGCAGGGTGATGCAGGGTCATCGTTGTGCTTTTACAGCCACTGCTGTGGAATTGTGGTATGTCTGTCTGTCTTATCAGTTGGTTAATTTGGGGCTGCCATGCAGACGAGAAGGCTTAAGTGTTACGCGGTGCGGACAAAACTAGCCCTGCCCTGAGCAGCATGGACACAAGTCAGTCTGCTCTAGTTGGTCCAAAGGCCAGAACCTACTTCCTAGTGTGGCCCACAAAGATGACAATGTAGCCAAGATATATAAGGTCAGGTTTAGGAAACATCTGACCTAAAGGTAGCTGGGTGGTGGGAGGACAAGCTGGGGACACGTGCTCACTCTGGTCTCAGTCACGCCTCTAGCTGTTGCCTGGTGGCAGGGTCAAGAGAGCGTATCTGTTCTTATCCTCTTGCAGCATAGTGGTAAGGGGCTTATTGCTGGAAATAACATCATGTTTTTCAAAGTCACTGTTATTTTCTATATATCCTCTTTTGCATGTCTATCAGACATAAGTATGTTGTAATCTTCTATTGTCGGTCTCACTCACCAGAGACTGTGCCGCCACAAAGTAGCCCATGTGAATCACAGAATCACCGACGAGTTGAATTTGGAAGGGACTTTTGGAGATTGCTCAGTCCAACCCCTTTGCCTGTTTAAGAAAGTTATAAAATTCAGTTTTCAGAAGATGTATAAGCAACAGACATTTGAAAGAGCATTTTTATCTTTGCCACGCCTCTCCACCACTCCCAATCTGATAAAATAATCTTACAGATCTAGAGGAAAGAATATTTTACTGAGAACATCTGACCTCATCTTGCATTTATGATTTCAGTGTAGGTATAATTTAGTTTAATGTTGTTTAATGTTGCCCATGTCTCTCAATAGAGTAGCTTATCTCTTCAATGAGTACTTCTACGTTTGGCACTACATTCCCAAAACTGAAAGCATTCACTTAAGAAGCCAGAATTACATTACATTACATTTCACAAGTACAGACTGTTTTAGTTTTTCTGTTTAAACGACTTTGGCTATTAGAATGAAATCACAGTAATTTTTACCAGTTTGCATATTAAAAAAATCGTATCTCCTGAAATGGGTCATTACTTAGAAAATAATTTGATTCAAAATTCCTGAACACTGATTCTGATAATACCTACTCCTATTTGTAAACCTTGAGTAAAGTCAGTGAACTGAGAGGAACCACAGGTAGAAAAAAACAGTTTAAGAGGTACCAGAAATAGGTCCTGATTGTCTGTATGATCCAGTGGATAAAATTACAGGAGGAAAATGCTTAATTATATGACACATTCCCAAAAATAAAATAAGATTGTGTTTAAGAACAGTTTTGTTACACTCTTGAAGTGCAAAAGCAAAAATTTTCTTTTTCACTTACATATTTAGGTGCATTCTGATTATTAGCTCTGCACCATTATTCTGTGCTTAGAAGATGAAAAGTGAGTGCTGTCAGAAGGTGGTGGTACAGCTTGCACTGGTGTAGGCTTTTTCTTGATTTATCACTGCACTAGGACTGAAGGTCATTCAGTGTTTCGTATAAGGAATTCATCTGACAAAAGCAGGATCTGAGTTACCAAGATATATTTTAAAAGAGAAAGGAAAGGATAGGGAATTAGAGGTTTAAAACCCCCAAATCACAGGTTTGATCCTGTAAAGCACTGGGCACTGTTGCGCTATTTCAGCAAGACTTACACGTGCTTAAACCTTTTGTTCAGGGCTCAGCATTTAGCAGTGTTTAATCTCAAATGAATAGTTCTTAAAAAGAAGATTGATATTTCCTTTCATCCACAGTTTTCAAAGGATTCTGTGAACAGCTATATACAGAAACTATATAATAAAAATGAGAATTCAATGGTGATTTCACAGTTAAGCATAGTAAAGAAAAAGACAGGAAATCAAAACACAAACCTTCACTTTCTCATGTCAACTTTTCATGTTGGACCTATACATAGTTTTATTTTCGTGTCTTTTTCCCTGTTTGTTTTCAACATGAAATCCTCAGACTCCTCATTTGTGGCCAAAGCTGTGAATTCATGCAGAAACGTAGGACAGGATGTGTCTTCTGAGCTCCCACATCTTGTCTTTAAACTGTGGGTGTCCTGTCGAGAGGAAAGGTGGTTGTTGTTTATTCACCTCTCATCCCTCTCCCAGGCAAGAGGGCAGAATAAGGGAAAAATTCAGACTCCAACTTTGATAAAGGTAGACTCTACCTTTGAAAAAGGTAGGGCAGACCTATGAGAGCAGTGGGAGTAGCTTGTTCCTGCATAGGACCTAGAGCTGGTTACTTGAGCCTCAGAAGTGTGCTTCTTCGCTCCTAGCATGTTACACGTATGTGTTTTTCCTTTTTTAGAGTAGATTGCTAAAATACATGCCATCACCTTTCACTTAGTCTTATTACTTGTTCGGGCAATAACCTGAATTCACCAAAACAGTTGCCTTTCCCTGGGTATACCCAGGCATATATGTATGCAATGCAATACCTGTGAGCTCCTGCCTGTTCCAGGAGATCTCTGAACTTTGTGCATTTAAAGTGCTTCTCTTCCTCCACGTGTGTGTGAGAGGGTGTTTTCCTGCTGAGGGAATGATTTGGGTATTTATCTGAAATAAAACCCAAGAAGTTGCAGCCAGAAATGGGAAGAAGATGGCCAGGGTTAATTTGGATCCATTGCAGTAAGTGGGCGCTACTTGTTTAGGGTGCTGGCAGGGGAATCCATTCCCTATCCAACAACTAAAGGAACATAGTATTTATAATTTGTATTTGGTTGAAAGGCTGAATTTCCAGAAACACAAGATTCAGTATTATTAAATGGAAGTTTGCACATGAGCATTAAGAAATAAACAATTGCATTCTAAGGGCAATATTTACTGATTTCTACAGTCATAGTTTGTGAAACAAAAAAAGAACAGAACTTTGCTTTCATTAACCATAATAGTAGTTTAGCTATTTTCACGGCATTAATCTTGCTGTTAACTGTTCTTTTCACATTGTGAGGAGACAGCATGTGACAGGAAAAATCTGTAACATCATTCAACATCTGATGATATGCCCTTTTTCCTCAAAACCAATTTGCATGCCTACAAATATCAGTGTTTCCCTGTGGAATTGAAGGTGTAAAATATTGTCTCTCGAGCTGAAAATTATTTAGCCAAAGATTTTTCAGTATTTGGGAATTCTGGCTGGATGATTTCAAAAGCAAAACTGTATGTCGCTTACATGATTTGGCATCTCTCCAGTTGCATAGAACATGAGTGGAAAAGTGGGAAAAAAAAAAAGAAAAACCTAACACGAATTAGATGATAATAAATACAGGTGCTATACTGTGTGGTATAATTCGTCTTCATAGCAAGTTGTGGTATGAGTCAGAGCCAGCAGATTCAGAGGGATACTGTTTTGTGCATTCCTAACACATGCTAAGATCCAAAATAAGTTGAAACCGAAAGGGTTGTGTAACAAGAGATACTTTTCAAGGTTATAAGTGCAATATTGCCTAGCCGTGGAAAAGAAATTGTGTGGGTTTTTTTGTGTGGTTGGGTTTTGTCTGGGGGCTTCTCTTTGTAAAGGCAATCAGTGTAGCACAGGAAAAAACCTGTGATTTGGAGATCCTGACTTGGGCTTCTCCATACTCTAGGACCCCAGACTTCCCAACAACTTCCTTACCCATTCCAGGCAGTGAGGTGCCTCCCCGAGGAGGCCTGATGTGGTTTGCTGAGACTAAGTTAGTTGGGAGTAACCCACCAGCTATCCTGTAGACCTTGCTGTACAGGGAAAGCTGCCATGCATCTGCCCACTGTGTTGCTTGCCCCCCTCCCCTTCCCGTAGGAGTTCTGGCTAAATGTAGCCTCTGGGCTCTTTCTCTTTCATGTGTGAGAGACTGTCATGGAGGTTCTTTTCTTTGAAAATTCCCGGAGAGACAAGTGGGTTCAGATGGTGTGGATTTGACATCTGCAGCACAGTACTCAGATAGGGCGAGTCGCTACTGGCACTGAGGAGACTGGTGTATCTCACCTGCTTGTGGGGTGCCGTGTGTGTAGCCACACACACGTGTTACGTGCTCCAGACTGAAGGCACAAAGGAGGAAGGAATCTGTTCTGTGCAAACGGATGGTTAAAAGCATGATTAGAGGCTGCCCTTACATTCTCAGTTGCTGCTTCTTTAATGTGAAAGCTTACTGAGACACGCTTGTGTCTGAAATAACAGTAGAAGACACGGTCATGCTTCAGCCTCCAGGAATTTACCACAATAATGTGTTGTGTGGTTTTGTAAGAGAAATTAAAACACAAAGAAACTCCCTTTGCATTAAAATTTGATTGAACAATTAAAAATGTGTGAATAATTGAAATGCAGAGGCTATAAAAGCTTTCTATTCTTCTCATTGAGAAAAAATATTTAAAGCATGGGATCCAGACGTTATTCTGGGGCATAAATAGCTGATATTTACCGTATGGATTACTCAGTTTTCTTTTGCCTGATGAACAGGGCTCCCAAAGCTTACTGTGGCTGTTTTGTCGTTTATATAAGACACGTGGCTGCTGTGATTTGCTTTTCTCGGTGTCCCCTCCCCCATCAGCAGAAACCTTTGAGCTTCAAACACAGATGTTATGCTGTGCTCTTTGTGTGCATGTATGTGTATGAGTGTAAAACCATTAAGGATAGACCGCGTGGCTAATATGCTGGAAAACTGAAGCTGAAGTGCAGGACTTGGCTTGTGACTATTTCTTTTGCTTTATTACAGTGCGATGTTAGCGTGGACCGAGTGTAGGACTAATGTGTATGAACAAGTAGTGGTTTAAAAGCAACCACGCTGCTTATCAAATCAGCAATTTAACATAAGCAGGAATGGCAATTTCATTAAATAATGCTATGATCTCTCAACCATATTCTTAACTAGTAATCTCCCCGCAGCAAAATACATAGCTAATCAACCTCCTAGCCTGTCAGTAAACTTGCAGGGGAATTAAATCCTGGAGGAAGAAGCCCGTAGCCCCGGAGGAAGGCTGAGTGCATGTTTCACTGTCGTCTTTTCAGCTCATCTCAGTGGTCCCACTGCTAGAATGTGCTCTGTTGTCATGGCAACCCCATCTCCTGCTTCCTACAGGAAAGATTAGCTCGTACTGTGCACTGGAGAGAATTTAGGGGAAGTCAAGCTAATCCCTGGGTACACTGCGAGAGAAAGGTTGGACCTCGCCTGAGGGATGCTGTATCTGCAATGATAGAATTGGCCTGCCACAGACACTGGTATTTAAGTTGAAGAGCAGAATTCACAGTAAGTGTCAGATCCTCCAGAGAGGAATATTGAATGAGGTTTTCTAAGTCTTGGTGAAGACTGTCCCATGCCAACAGTGGAATGACAGCAGGAGGCTGTGTGTGGAATACCAATATGTTTCACCCGTTCAGGTGGTATTTCAAATATAGATTCAAAGCCTCAGTTCCCTGGAAACTAGGTGATAAAATTTTAAAACATCATCGTGAGATGCGCACCTAGAAACCTGAAGCATGTCTCATTTGGTGTGTAAAGCTGAACAAGTGATGATGAGCGTGCCTTACAAATTGTGTATGCACCGTGCGGCGTGCTTAAGAATTCCTGTGTGCTGAAAAATAAGCGGGAAAGCGTGAGGAAACCGATCTGTGTGTGCTGCAAACTCCACTGCAAAAGTGCTGAACTATCAAATTAAGCACGAGAATTTACAACTCCTGATTCAGCCTTGTTTTTTCTTCATATTAAAACCCAATCAGAGAAAACATGAGCTTTTTAAAGGTATAGTCATAATACAAGCTTTTCTTTGAGGAGAGCTCATTTTAACGTAGCTAAATTAAGGTGGTGTGTGACATGATGCAGCATGTGAAATGTGTGTTTGTTTTCTTGCTGGTAGAGTTAAACAGAGGGTATTCTAGCTATTCCATTTCTGATTATTTTAATGCTCTGTCTTTCTTTGATATGGTCCTGTATTTCACTTTAATAGATGCTCAAGACTCCCAGCTTTAAACTAGACTGTTTGCAGTAAGATTTTAACTGTCTGCTTTTTAATACTGTCAGCGTTTCCTAAACTTATGTTTTTCAGCAGTTTATATGTTCAGCCTATGTATTTTTACATTTTTAGTATGCATGCTTTTTCTGATGAATTTTTAATCAAAAAATAATTATCATTATTTAATGGTTATTTAATATATAGCAGTATTCTCTTAGATCTATTTATGCATGTATGTGTTTTGCCTGCATAAAATGTATGTGTGCGTGTGTGTTTCTGCACTACATACATGCATATATGTATGCAGACAAATGGGGTCTTTGTTTTAATGTGGCCCGTTAGTGATTTGCAGTAATAGAACACCGAGGAAGTAAAGACCTGTTTTCACCTTGAAGGATAGGTATTTTTTTCATATCTGAAATATTTATTGTTGGAAAAAACCAATAAACACACTCAGTCCACTTAAAGAAGCAACATATGTTGTATTTCTGTGTGTGTCTATAGAGTAAAAAGGGAAAGCATCTTGGCTGATACGGTGAAAGTACACTGTGTTGCCTTTCTGGAGGCCTGGGTCAATGGAATGGGTAGTAAAAGGACACTGGTTTTTTTTCTTCTCCCTCCCAGGGCAGCTCAGAAAGAGTCACACAAGCTCCAGATTGGTTAGTATATGAGTGCTCTTCTCTGAAAACATCCTTTTTTTGGCTGGTTTGCCAAATAGTATGAGCACTGATAATCAAAGACAGTGTCTGTCATCCTTGTAGTTAAAAATCTCAGTAGCTAGTGTACATCTATTATATGGAAGATTATAGAAATAAACACAAAAGGTGTGGAAGCTTTAAGCTATTATTCAGTCTGGCCTTTGAATCTCTGGTAGACATATGGGTGACAGGGGATCCACACAAGTGCCAAGCAAAGCGGGGATTGGGGTAAGAGAAAATTCATCAAATAAAGGTTTTTCATTAGAAACAGCACTAAGAAATTACTGTTTGTTTTCTGTCAAATTAAATTACCAATTAAAAAATCCTTTCTGTGCTAAAATAACACAAGGAAACATTTATCAGAGAGTTCGCTGTGTATTTTTACCGTCTCTGTGAGGCTGTGTTTTAGAGTGACATCTTTTAACATGGCTGTTTACAACTTTTAAAAAATTTTAGGTGGTTAACTGCACAAAGTTTCTACCTTGTGTGTCCTTTTATTAAATTAAATTATCCAAGATATTGGATTTCTTTGTCTCAAGGTCACAATTTGTTTCCCATTTTTTTTCTCCAGCATTTAACTTGCGCATGGAATAATGTTGGCTGGTCCAACATCGTCTCAGCTTTTCCTGTCTTCTCCAAAATGTGTGATTATAGGAAGTTCGCCCAAGTTGTATTAGGACTGAGTTTTCACAAAGGGACTGGAAGTCCTTATTTGTATTTCTAGACAACTTTAAGCACCAACTGTAAACAGGACTAACTGCATGTGAGGAAGCGCAGTGAGGTTCAAAGCACGCGCCCAAACCCACAACCTGTGTTCCATTCTCTTCCGAGAAAAGGATGTGAACACTTCTTGTGGCAGTGGGACTGTATGACACCAGGGCAGGTGCAATTGGTAGAGACTACTCATGCTCAGGAGCCCAGGCCTCCAAACTTGAGGGAGTTTCTGTATAAACTCTGTTTTGATTAAATAAAATTAATTTCCTTGAGTTACCAGAAAAAGCAGAGATGAGTCTGCTTGCTTTATACAAAAAAGCCAGAGTTCCTAAACTCTTAAAAATAATAGACGTAGCATGTTCTGCCAGGGCTCCTTTACGGCACTCTCCTGCGGTGAGAACTGTTGGCTTCCCCACAGCAGTGTGTCACTCCTCTGCCCAGCCTCTTCATTCCGTTTCTTCCCAGCATTCCTGCTCTCTACAGGTATTGCCATCTTCCTGAACTACCTTCTCCCTGTGCCACTGTGTCCTAGTGTTCAGGCTCTCTGCTGCCTAGATGCTGAACTGGCTAACATAATGCTCTCTGATCTGTCTTTTCCACACATAAAAAGTAAGCAGGATGATTTAATATTTATACTGTTTCACCAGATCGAGGTCTTGAATTATGACACCAATCAGAAAAATATTGTTAATAGTGTGTCGCTCTTTCCTGGAAACATTTCTCACTATTGCAAACTGCACCCCCCCACCTTGTACAGCACCGCTTCTGCCTACAACCTCTGCTTGGAATTCGTGACTAACAATTTGCCCCTCCTTCACTGACATACTCACTCAAGGAAAAATAGGTAGGATGTTTAGCACTTCCTGGGTGGTACGCTGCACCTCGCAGATCCTGGCCATCTTTTAACATCCACAAATATGATAAAATCCCAAACTCTGTGCTGTCCCAGCAGGGATCTTGCTGCTGGTATTCTCATTAAATCAACAACAGAAGTAACAAATCTGTACTGTATGCAAACTTTACACACAATGTATGTGTCTCTCCATATCAGAGGTTTATCCTTCACATTTTAGTAAGAAAACAGTAATAACGTTGATTTTTTTTCTTGGTTGCAAGGCATTTTTTTTCCTGAGGCATCTCTGCCTCTTTAATTCCTTTAAAATGTACATATACATGTCGTGTTTACAAAAAGGCTATAAATGACCAATTTGAAAGTAGCAGAAGTGTCCCTCAATGAAAGAAGTGTATCTTTGGTTGAAACAGGAAACTTAAATCTATTGAGATTTTGTTTGTCTTTAAACATAAGCTCAAATATTTTCATTAATATTTGTATTTTTCTTTTGTTTAAAAACAATATGTAAGGATTTAAAAAAATATCTTTTGAGTTGACAGTTTGCCCTAATTTGAAACAGTAATAGCCAGCCACATGAGAATATTTTGATTCTTTTAAACCTCCTTTATCTTCCTTTTCTGCTCAAAAGTAAATCTCTGAAGCCACTAATTGTATGAAAATTGCATTAATTTAATGGACGAAATTATTTCCCAGACTGCAAACACTGGTTCCTGTTCACTCTAGTGAGATTAAGATCATATGCATCCAAAGGTATGCATCACAATGGGAATCCAGGGTTTCTGTTGTTCTGTTGCCAGAAGAGTCCACTTGGAGTTTTACAGGAGATAGGATAATGAATGTGAGCTCAAGACTTGAGTGATCAATCTTTTCACACGTAGTGCATTTTAATTTCTCATTGCAAATTTATTCTTGACAATAGATTAGTTATTGTATCCTGGCGTGGACCCCTTTAATGGTCTGTCTGTAGGTGGATAATCAGTCATTTTGAGTTTGTAATTTCTCTAGTCATTATGTTTGAAATTGTTTTCTGAAACATGCTGAGGAGAAGACTACTGTATGTGTGGGTTGATGGCAACAACAGCAGCAATCCTGATTGCATCTGTGATTTGTGAATGCTTTCAGCCAGCAGCAAACCAAACGTGGTCTGATCAAAACTATGTTTTGGATATTCAAGTCCAAGGGCAAGAGTGCCATGATATTCACTAATGTTCTTCCATTCTGCTCTTTGCTACTGCATAAACTACTGAAGATTGTTTTTGATGGCTTATATTGTGGTTATGACATGATGTAGAAATTGCATTAACAGTACCAGTCCTTTCACTGTCTGCAAATGTTCTGTCAGCATAAATTCATTTCTGATACAAAAGCTCAGCCTCTACTCCCTGTATTTTATCTTAATTTCCTGCAGCAGCAGCTGTGGTGTTGAGTTTGACAGGGACTCGTAGCGTAGGAAACTCCAGAAACTGCGGATTTCAGTGCTGAAGTTAAAAAGAAATGCATTTTTTGGAAAACATACTGCTTGAGAATTGGGTAATGACATCTACATAAAAGAGACTCTCCACCAGTGATTTTCACCACACTCATCGAGTGCTTTTTGCCATTTGTTGGAGATATTTCAAATTAGAGCTGTCTCAGGTGTTCTTCCACAGAGGAAGATAATGTTAAAATTAAAGCAGTTCTGACACAATTTTAATCTTCACAGGCTTATCAAGTTCAGCCTGAAAGATTTTGGACCAAAAGTTCAGAAGCCTCCTAGTACATTTTTCCTAGGGTTGAGAGATGGCAGGTTCAAATGTCTGATCTCAATCAAGTAATGCAGCAACCTGAGTTTAGGTATATTCTGCATCATTAATAACTGCTCCATCTCTATCTATATGGGGTTTTGTCTTCTTTGCTCTGTTGATAATGTGTATACAATACAACACAACAGGATATTCACTGTACAGGACAGAGGCACTGACTCTGTATCCTACAGTTCTGCGACATCAGCTAACATTGGGGAGACAGGATCAGGAACTTGAAAAACGGTATTTATCTGTTTACCAAGAATATCTTTGAAATACGAGAAACTTTTCCAAAGAGGAAAGTGATATCTTTAGGCCACCTTCAAAACGCTTCTGTATTGAAGCTGCTGTAGTTGACCCAGGTTAATAGAGGGCTTTTCTTTTAGAAAGGCTGCTCTTTGAGTCCTCCAAAATGTTTATGTTCATGTTCATATGTTGGAGAACTGCCATATACAGTATGATTGGTCATTTTGTGGCAACGTTTTTCTGTATGTTGGAGCCTGTCACACTCACTTAACCAGGGGTAATAAAGTTATGCCTTCCCAGATTATATTGTAAGTTTTGGATCAATTAACTATCTAGCTCTGAAGTTTTCTGCTGATTCCTCTATGCAGAATAAGGAATGGTCTCAGAAGCTGTCATACTTGGAGCACCTGTAGGTGCCGTTTGCAACAAGGTCTCCCACACAAATTTGTGTTTGAAGTGCAATTAATAGATTTGTTCAAAGCACATTTACCATTGGCAGTTTTCACTTAGGTTATATGGGTTTTTGTTGCATTGGTTTGTATTATTTCTTCTATGGCAGTTATTTGCAATTGCAGAAAAGGAAAAATCTGCTGCTTTTTTGGGAAAGAGGGCACACTAGACGTTTCATGCTGTTGAGTATTGGTATTATAGTTTGCTTTTGCACTAGATATAAAAGATAACAGCCCACCAAGGTTGTACTAGTTATTGTAAATAACATCATGTTCATGAACAAGATTGATATGACGTGTTTCACTTTGCAGCATGCATAAATTTTCCGCTTGATCCAATGAGAGAAACTTTCCACCCAGAACTCATAAGCTTATTGTGTTCTCAAACCCAGCTTCAGATCCATATTGTGCTACCAAAAATTTTAAACTAAGCTTCTGGGAGACACAGTTCCTTCAGAATCAGTACATAATTGTTATTTAGGAAGAGAAGTGATCAGTTTATGAAGGTGACGATAAGAATTGCAAAGCAATAACCTAGGATTTGAAAGAACTTCCCAGGATTCTGTTGTTTTGATGGGCATTTACAGATTAGTTAAGCAGGAGAAAAACTATCAGCAAGTGTTGCTCATTATCTTCATTGTTTTTTGCAAAAACTCAGTATTTTATAAATTCTCTGAAAGCTTGCGAACAGGTTTACCGTACAGCTGTTTGTCATACAGCTGTTGGTTTCTAATGTGCATTTCAGTTAGATTAAAGTAGCTATCCAATGATGATCCCTTCAAAATACGAAGTTTATCATGGGCCGAATAATCTTGTTTACAGATTGTAAAGGGAAAACAAATTATACGGTAGATTTTGCAATATTATTGTTCTTCATTTTGTTATTTAAAATAACACCAAGCATTTCTGTGAGTGCTCTTGCTCTAGGATCCTCCTTCCTCCCCTAGCTAGCTTTGCAACAGAGAACATCATCAGTGGGCAGGATGCTTGGTTTACCAGGAGCAGATCTGTTGGGTTTCCACACGCAGATCTGTTGGGCCAGCTCAGCAAATGCTCCTGTGTCATCATTTCATGCTGCTCTTCACTCTTCGCCAATCCCATGTTGTAAGGAGGGCAAGTAGGTATTACAGTTGGATTCCTTGGTATGGTTCTATTTTTCCCTTTCTAGTGCTCTGACCTTTCACAAAATCTGTACGTAAATAGCTGTTGGAATTTCAGTGAGAACAGGACTGATGCACTGCGATTAAAACATTCTTATATTTCACTGGTAGTGGTACCTCATAAATTCTGTAAAGCACAGGAAAAGCACATGCTGCACATTCTCTGCGTGTGGACTGTCCTGTTGCTGAATCCTGCTGGGCTACCAGAAGCCTTTAAGTGAATTAGAAACATGGACCAGTTATTTTATTTCTTAAGAAATCTCTTCAGTCTGCAAAAAGCTGCAAAACAGTTCATGGATTCTCTCTGAAGGGTGATACTCTGTTTGCTCTACTTTCTGGCCTTGCTGAGTAATCTGCTTTGGAGAGTAGCACTCAGTGATGTTTCAGCAAGGGCAAACTGACTGCCTTTAATGAGAAGAAAGTTACTAAAATAGTATTATGTCCAAGAACTAGTGTTTCTGTTGGCATTAACTTCTCAGAAAGGAACTGTAAAATAATAGTCTTCATGCAAAAGTTTTCAAGGGCAAATAATTTTCAAGTTTTCCCATCTTTCTTTTACACTTTTTTTCAGTGCACTCCCTCGTACTTGCTCTCTTCCCCACGCAAACACAGTCCACTGCATTGCAGTGGGAAGGGAAGTTCAAAACAAGAGATGCATTGCTTAGTCAGGTGGCTTGACAGTGCAAATTTCAAGTCCACAGCTCTGGTGAGGAGTAGCAGAGGAGCATCTCCCCTGGTGAGGGGATGTACCAGAGCTATCTATCAGATCCTTTGGGCTTTGTAAAGTTTCTGGGCATTGAATCCTTCTTACTTGGTTTGCCAGAGATATTGTGCTGACAGACCATCTAGCAAAATCATTCTTTTTTGCCTTCAGATACCTCTTATTCTAGTCCATTTTTAGATGATGTGTGACCAAATGCTCAGCTATATTTTGGGAATTGTAAAAAAATTTATTGACTTTGATGTCTGTGCTGAAACTAATTTCTGAAAACCAAAAAGCATGTTTTATTTTTGCTGAAAGTAATTTCTGAAAAGGAAAGAACATGTTTTAATTTGCCAGTCAGATTGGAAGCCAAGATATCTATCTGTAGCGTGATGAGGCAGTTGGGATTTGAGAGTGCTGACTTCAATGAAGGCAGAAGAGACCTTGCTGTAGTATTAATACCTCATGGGAAGTTTGCTGTCTTCTGCCTGCTAACACCCAATTGGTGGCACAGACCTCAAATCGTGGATGTTTGTGAATCAAGTTTGCAAATCTGGTGTTTTTCAACCAAAGCTCCATGACGTGAGTCAAGATTCTGCTGTCTCTGCCCATGCAATTTTTTAGTAAGAAAAAATATAAACTGTTGTAAACTTCCAAACTGATTCTAATGCCTTGTGTATGATAACGCCTGTACATCTGTCATGGCAGTTTTGGCATTCACTACATGAGAGAGATTTTTCAGACTGATCAAAAAGAGGCCAATCATCAGCACTGTTTCTTATTTTCCCTTTTGTTTGATGCCTGTAACTGTAATCAACATGCTAGGGAGACTCCCAGTATGCTTATGTCCTTTACCTCAGTGGCAATATTTTTGTGTTCAGGTAAAGCTTCCTTAGCTTTGATGACTGCTGTCACCTTCTGCATTGTTTTGCGTGTGTTTGGGCTGGTGCTTAGCCTTCGTAGATGCTGAGTATTTTTAACTTTCACTTGATACAGTGAAAAATAAGATTAGGAAAGCGTAATGGATGTAATATTCAAAAATGATTGCTTGCCATATGGAAAAAGGCCATCGATTCTGTTACCAAGTGTTGCCCTGTGTGACCAGAAGACTGTTTTCATTCAAGCAGTGAGGAGACCACTTATTGCAGTTACCCAAGGCATGCTCAAATCAGGAAACAGTAATGTACATGCTGCCATGGACGTCCTTAAACATTTTAAAGTGACAGAATAAAAGGTGAACTGAATTGAAAAGGGACATGTAATTTATATCCCTCAAACATGTTTATTTGCTGAAGTTTGTAATAGCAGCTTTTCAGGCTCTGGAATTCTTCATAAAGTTTCTAAACTTACAGTTTATCTGTAACAGAATCCTACACTTGACTCACTGAGACTCTGTCTTGGCAAAAACATTAATTACATCGTAGTCATTAAATAAGGAGACAGCAACCCTAATGGAGTCCTAAATTTGGAGATTTAGTGTTCTGACTTCTCAGATTCACTAACATCCACTTTCCTAATGTATCAAAGTGAACTAAGTATTATCAGCAGTGAACTAAGATGAAGTGCAAAGGCTGTAAGTTCCTACTTCATATTCCATATACTTTTCTTCTAGTTCTTCCCAATTACATGTTTATTACCTACTTTTAAATGGAATTTCAGTATGTGAATATGAGACATGTATTTTACTCTCTGCTGAGTTAGGTAATTTTCCTGAAAGCCTATATGTTAATATGAGCAGAGAGAACTGATTGGGAAGGATGTGACAGAATGGTTCTAGAGTGAAAACCAAATCTTTTGAAAAAAACCAGCTGATTTTACCAACATTATCAAATGAAAACTAGAAAAAAAAAAAATGTGAAAATGGTAGGAAATGTTATCACTTCTAGTTATGAAGCATTTTCCATGTCCTGGCTTCTAGTATACAGTTGTGAATAACAATAAAATGGCTCTAATTTACTTGATATAAGATTTTAATTACACCTTTATGTGTAAAAAAAACCAAACCAAACCAAAACAAAAAAACCTCCAAAAAATTAGATTGTCATTTTGAAATCCTGAACTATAGAGGTAGAAACCTGATGATGAAGGGTCTAATGAGTCTGAACTATTTGTAGAAATATTATTACTGAGAATTATGCTGTCAACTAATTTTAACTATTTTCGTTATTATAGAGGTACCTAAAATACTGGTCTGACAGGGCATTTTGAACTTTCTGTTTTATGCACCGAAATAGCTGCTTTATAGCCACTGAGACTAAATACTACAAATAAAGAGCAAAGAATGATTGCAAGTCTTCTTCAGACTGGTTCTAAAATAAAACTGAAAAATATAGTAACAGTATTTGTTGAACTTCATCAGAACTCTTGATTTTCCTACATTTGGGCATGTATAGTTATCTTATCCCAATTACCTTCTCTTTTTTTGTTGGATATATAAGATTTTTTCTTATTTCTACTTCATTGTAGTCTTCCAGTGACAGGCAAAATAATAACAAGCATACAATTTTTTCATCTTTCAAGAGGAAACTTCTGCTCACTTTTCTGCTAGGAATATAGCAGACAGGCAAATGCAGCAATTAGTGCTGTAGTTTGAGGGCCCAAGCAGGAGTTTAACTTAAATGTTGCTAAGGATGTATGAAGCTCAAAGCAGCCATTTCTGTTTACTCTTAAGGCTTCTCCCCTCTTTCTCTCCCAGTTTTACCAATGGAGGTGGTATAATGAGCCTCAGGTCATCCTCCTCTATAACCTTGCTGCCTTTAGAGAAGAGCAGGCAACAGTTTGCTGAGGGGTGCAGAACTGTCAGGCAATCATTTGTCTTGCTTGTGGTCAGGGCTTCACCCTTCCAGAAGGAACTACAGACTGATAGCACTGCGTGAACCCACTCAACACACTAAAGCTGGTAGGCTAAAATTTAGACTTTAAAGGGCTTTATTAAAAATGCCACTGTTTGGGACATCCAGTCTGCAGATCTTTCCTCTTTGCTTTTGTCTTCTCGCAGCTGCTGATGAAGTCAAATATGACATCACACATACGCACTTGGTCCGAGTGGCACACAAGTTTAATATAAGTCCTTTCAGCCCCGTTTGGGTTGACGTTTAGGCCCCAGACATGAACCTACATGTTACTCTCTTGTCTTCTTGCTGCCAGGAATGGCAGCAGCTGCTGCTGCCCACAGCAGCCTTTAGCTAGAGCAGCATAAGCCTCTTCCAGGCTGTGCAAGAAAGAGAAGAGGGTAAGATCTCTTTTGCTTTAAGGAAAACGCTTCACATTTCTCCTTTTCTTAACATGTTGCCATCTCAAATGTCTTTGTGGCTGATGTGTTCTGTCCACGGCTGGAATTTCAGTGAATCTCAAAAGTCTGCTTGCCTGTCTGTCTCCCAGCCTTCCTCAGTTCCTAGCTTCATAGCAATAAACTACTCGGAAGTCTGGAGTCCTGTTTGGGATGAGTATATCGCAATACCTCTGGTATCACTCATATGTTATTGGGCTGGGAACTTGTTTGTGCAACTCTTGTCCAGAGATGGAGCTCTAAGCCACAATTCTCAATGCCAGATGACATTGAGACATTCAAATATGATCCCATAGGCAGCATAATAACTTTTAGAAGAATTGTATTAAGAACTGCTTGATAGAGCCTTTGACACAAAAAGTGCCCTAGAGGTTTCTCCAGAGTAAAGAGAAAACCGGAGATTTTTCTCCCCAGAGGCAGTGAGGGCTGTGTCTTTTGAAGTGGAAATGCCAAAGCTCAAGTACAAACTAGATGCATAGTGATAATGAGACTACTGTGCACCCAGCGAGTTTCAATTGGTTATTTACATGTGCAGTGCCCTCCTAATAGCCATTCTGCTTCATCTCCCTGTTGTATAGCCACAGGGACAGTAGCTCTGCAGGCAAGTAAGCATGCAATCACTCATGAAGCTTTGTAAATGAGCTCTTCTATAACACTGTAACTGACAGGGCAGTATTATTTTTCTGATAGTTGCTGATGTCATGGAGTGGCAGTTATTCACTATTTTGTTCTGTAATGTTATAATTGAATAAAATATCTGCCTGTTTTGTGCCTCCAACAAGAAGAGACATTTATCCATGGAAAAATTGTGAATTACTGGGGGAGGTTGTTTAATAATGAAGTAAGACTTACAGCCAGGCTAATGCTGATTCCACTGTATATGTGCATGTGTATATTAAACCTATAAAATGTACTGTACTCTTGTTGACAATGATAAGGATTAGTTTTGTAGTTTGCTTTGTTCCTTTTTCTTTTCTACTTTCATATGAGTGATCATATGAAGTAGCTCCTGACCTATTCCTCCACCACTGAAAAAAATAGCAAGGGATTCATTGACTGGCATAGCACTGAAACTGATGGACTTCCCAGGTTCAAATTTCAATGCAGCAAGTTTCATAGCTGAATTCACAGAAGCCAACCACATCAGGAAAGTTACATGTATCAAAATGAGAAAAAAAGTTGTTAAGGTTAGTGAGATTAGCTGAGGAGGACAATTAATAGAGCAAAGGTAGTCTCGCTGCCAGTGAAAGGACTGAACTCTGTGCACATTGCCCCGCTCTGGTCCTCTGGAGAAGCTCTTTCACACCTCTTAATTCCTGTTCCTTGTTTCTTTGACACAATACTGATGTTTTAGTGGAAACAGAAATAGTGGCATTAAATTTTTGGAGGAGGAGAGAAGGGCGCTTGAGGTTTACACAGGTTCAAAGAGAGACTGGATCTGCATGGAAAATAAATCCTTTGAGCATCAGGATGTTGCTAGAAACCACATCCAGCTCAGAAAGGCCTTCAGTTGAAAATTAAGGGCTCAGCAAGCCATAGGTGGAAGAATTGTATGTGCTTGCCTTATTCTCTTCCCTAAACATCTCTTAATAGCCTCGGCTGGAGATGGGATTTTGGACTTAATGGATTTTTGATCTGACCAACTATGGCCATTCTTTTGCTTTATGAAACGGGGAATAATGGAGGGTCTGAAATCACCCTTGTACCTCCATTAATTCAACCACTGTTCTTTTTCATAATATGAAAGGGAATGGAGAAGATGAATAGATATAGTTGATTTTGACTGGCTTTTAAGTTATGTGTTGAACTTGTGCTTGAAACATGACTTGTGATGTAAATGAAGCATAACCGAATACATAACTGTGACAAATTGGTATTAAACGGTCATTGTGAAAAGCGGTGGGAGTGAAATGTGACCTCGCCTTTTTATCAGTTCTTTTAGAAAAGTCTCTGTAATTATTTCGTATTACAGTGAGTCAGCACTGTACACCATCTTTTGTCTGATTCATGGTGTTCCTCTCCCCAAACTGCCTGCTGCCAGTTGCCACCAGCAGAGCATTTTTTCAGTAGTTCCTGTTAAGAAGGTTTGGTAGCATGCCTTGGGTTTGTGGAATTATAGAAGGAATGTAACTAATTTAGTTTTAAATGTTTGCTTGTGTAGCATATTATTTTCATTAAAGTTGTATTTTAACATAGGAAAAATAAAGCACGTGCAATACTGAAGCCAAAGGTTAAAGAGAACAGCATAGTAACTCAAAACTGGTCTGCGGTCTGTCACTCTTTGGTCTGCAGTATTGTCTCTTGCAAGTGATGCAGTTCAAATGAATTTCATGGCTGTTAAGGTGCTGTTTAGCAAGACCTGGGCTGGTTGTATCTGGCCCAAAGAGATTAAAGCAGCCTTCATCACACAGGACTTTGGTAGACAGTCTTTAAGAGCGGGTTTTATGACAGCCTGTGCTTGCAGAGCCAGCAGCTTCAGTCTCACTCATCCCACTCAACTCATTCACATCCAACCTCCTCCTTTTGGAAAGAACAGTTACCCATCTTACAGTAACTGCAGCTCTCAGAGATGCTCTGTCAACAGGCAACCCACTCAAAGTGTTCCTTTAACCTGTTTGCATGCTGCCGTGGAGTCTGCAGGCATCCGTGTCTGTTTGGGCTGCGTGTGTGCCCCTCTCCCATCTCCACCTCATACAGCAGGATGAACAAAGAGGCCCCAACAATTGCCTCACTCATTTGCTGTGATTAATCGAATTCATTACCACCAGGAATGGTCTTGGTTTGTGGGATGCCCTCATATAATCAGAAGGTCTCAAAAGAGCCAAAAGTGTTGTAAGGTTAATTGCCTTTTCCTCATTTTTTTTCGTTTGCTTCCTAAGTAGGCTATCTGCCTTGCTCCACGGCAAAAAAGAGAGCTGCGTTAGAGCTGCTTTGGTATCATGGGGCTTCTGCTTGATTCTTAGTGTTAATGAGAGGGTTCCTTAGCTCCCTGACCCATCACCATGTCTGTCCTTTCAGCAGATCTGAGCTTCCATGTGGCTGTGGTAGTAGGACTGTGCCACACTACTGCTGTTAGAGCTGAAGGCCAGCACTATGGATTACTGACTAGTAAAATATTCAGTAAGTTTCAGGTAGCTGAAAGATTAGTTGTATAAACTATTTAAGCATACTCTAAATATTAATTGAATTCTGGCCTGAGAATTAATTTGAGAGAGGAAGAGGATTTATTCAGAGATCTGTCTTTATGTAGAATGGCTTGTTGACTCCTTCCCGACTTACCTGCAAGGAATATGAAAAGTCTGGGTGATTTATAGTATGAAATTGATTGCTAAAAGTAATGCAAGAGATCCTTTAAAACATCTGGAGATTTTTCTCTCAAGGAGACAAGTGAGAGTTGTGTATATGTACCTTGATTTGAGACTCATAGTACTTCTAGGATGCTTATATCAGAGTTCAGATCTTAAATCTGTGCTCTCAAAAAACTGGTGTTTGAAGGACTTCTTACTCCACCCAGATTTGGTGCAAACTTCAACTTGCTTTTCTTGAAGAAAGCACTCTTACTGAGAATGGTGTTGAGTATTTGACATATCTGGTCTGAAGACAGTTCTGAGTCGAAGAATTGTATTTTAACAGAAGAATCTCTAATTCTAGTGATACGTGTTGTTTGCCCATTCATAAATCTAGACATTGTTTGGTAGGAGAACATAATCCTCTAAATTAAGACCTGGTATCCTGGTCAAAATCAGAATGCCTTTACACTATCCACTGTCATGGAAATCACCTTGCAGAATCCAAAGTGTTAAATACAGAGAAAATGGGGTTTGGCAGAAGTTTAGGCCACGATAATGTGAATGTCTATGGTCGATAACTGAAGTGAAGGATGCAACAGTTCTGAGAATCAAACCTCATATTCAGAACATCTGTTTGCTTGGGCTTTCTTTGGCATTGTCTTTGCTTCCACCAGTTCCAAGTTTCCTTCAAAAGCAGGGGGAGAAGCTAACACATTGTTGACTGCAATGAGCCTGGAAAGTTCTCAGGTGGGAGCCTGGACTTCTCAAGTCTGCAAAAACAAAGCTGGTGTCACTTTGTGTTTAGCTGGCCTCAAGGTGATCTAGAAGGATGAGCTGGAAGCTCTAAAGCAATGTGACGAATAATAAGAAACTGACTTGAACTAGGTTACTGCAGTTCTTGTTTTGTGAATTACCCCTGATGTGGAGAGTACTTGGACTGAAGGTGCCCAAAGGGTGTTGGTGAGAGCAAGGGGTCAGGGTGGAGCTCTGTGCGAGGCACGAGAAGGAGGTCTTGGCATTAGGAGGTTTAAGAAATATTGGTCCGTGAGTGAGAATTCCATGGCTAAGCCTGGACAATGCTCTGTGCTTCAGCAAGAAGGCGGCTGCTGCGTGATCCAAAGGTACCTTCCCTCTGCTCTTGGAGCCTTTCTCTGAGGGGGGATGCTCTGTAATCCCTGGAGGAGGATCTCTGCGTAGGTGGGGCACCAGCTGGCTGTTTTGGAGAATTGAAACACATACATGTTTTGCAGTCAGACTCCCCCTTTTTCTGGTTTAAGTAACAAAAACAGTTGTAGATGTTCTTCCAGTCTTGCAGTGTGCTGGAGTAAGGGTTTGAAAACTGCGCAGTTCCTGTGCATATGGCCTGCCCTGAGCGAGCAGCAGCAGCATTTGATGAGGCCATCGTTTGCTGTCATGGCTGATGCCTGTGGATAGCAGTGGCCCTGGGAGGTGATGAAGACATGAGCTTGTCCCACAGCCTCTTTCGTGACTGCTCCCTCCCCTCTCAGCTCCCAGCGCCTGTGCCATGCTTCCCTGGAGGGCTTCCCATAAAACCTGCCCTGTGTCGGCGGTTCAGACAAGAGGCCTGTTTTGCAGACACGCTGTCCTCGTGTCAGTGGTGCGATCGATACCAGGGACCCAGGCACAGGCTGGTCACGGCGGAGTTTTATTTTTCCCCTCATCAGCCAGCTGTGGGAAGGGAGCGGCCACCCGCCCGGCCGTGGTGCCGAAGTGAAGCTGGGGATGGCCGCTGCGCTTTGCTCATCTCCAGCAGGAGAGCAGCCCTGCAGGGGGATAATGGCGGCTGCCCCACATGCGCTGGGCCGGGCCAGGCCCAGGCAGCCCCAACTGCCACCATGATGTCACCATGTTCCCCAACCGCGCTCCCGCAGCCTTCTTGGCTGCCCCGGGGATGGGCCCCTGGCCTCTACCCCTCGGTGCCTGCTGGTAGTGGTATCCTTGTCCCGAAAGAGGAGCCCTGGAGAAACACATGCGGACGGCCGTAGCTGGGCAAAGCCTTGGCTCCTCTGGGCCTGCGCACAGCTGTCCCCAAGCCGCCACACCTCTGCCTCAGCAGGACACAGGAGAAAATCATTTGGTAAGAGAACAGGCTTTCAGCGTTAACGGTTTATTGTTGCTGAGGTGTCGTGATAAATAAAGGTGAGAAAACTGTGCAAGCAAACCACCGGTCCCTACTAAGGCCCAGGCTCGGCAGCCATGCCAGGCTCAGTGAGGAGGTGAGATCTCGCCTCCCTGCTCCCCAGATGGGCGGTCGCCACCGGGGAGGGTGGTCTGAGGGACAGATGGGTCTCCATGAAACCAGCCTTGCCCCTTAGCACCTGAGCGGGGAGGCTCAGCCCAGCGGCCATGAGCGGGGCCGGGAAGCGTCGGGGCCATGGCTGCCCCTAGCTGAGGGTGAATGTGCCTTTCCTCTCCTGGGCCAGATTCTCCTGCCTTTTTCCCCAAACCCAGTTACTCCTGATGTGGTCTGTGTTTCTGATACCTCAGAAACTCTTGCTTCAGAATAGCCTTATTCTTGGCAAAAATAGACCAGCTACCCAGGGATGAGAAATGTACTGAACCTTGTAATTTAGTTACCTTGGTAACATCTGTAAGGAACTACCTGCGCAAAACCACTACTCCTTCTTGATCTTTTTAATGGCAATACATATTTATGTTTACTTGGCAAAAGTGTGATTTATAGCCACTGTAGCCATTCTCCTGAATATTATCCTGACAAACAATAGTTCCCATTTCTAACAAGCAGGGTTAAATGACTGTAAAAACAAGTATTTGACTTCATAGTACAAACTGAGATTTACCGTCCAGTAACTAAGCATTTGCTAAGCAAAGCCAAAAGCACGTAGATACTCTATTATTGTTTCAAAGTATTATAATGCTTGATCACATTTATTCAGCATAGGATTTTTTTTCAGTGGTTGTGTTTAGAACAGGTATAAAAGATCTATTTTTTTTTATTTGCATTGTAACATTCTCAGACACGTGTAAGTTTTAGTTGTCAACCATTCATCGTACATAGGTAAAAAAAAAAGAAATAAAAGCATTATTGCTTATGATTCTAAGCCAAAACTAACAGCCTTGCTTTGGATTTGGCTGTTCCTGGATCTGGCTCTATGCACAGCTCCCTTCTTCCTCCATCATTCACATTTAACCATCTATGTCCTGGTAGCGGCTCCTCTGCGCTCCGCCACCCAGGACACTCGGATGCCGAGACACAGAAGTTTGCTAGGGATCAGACTTGTGCGCTGCAGAATAGGCAATGCCACCAGCTTTTAGGTGGCTCTTTACATCCTCTGGTTACTCGCTTGTTTCTCTCTTCACTCCCAACAGCAGGGAGTTTTCTGAGCCCTTCAAAGGGAGGAGCATCCCTCACTCGGTGACTGATTGAGTAATTGATTTAATTAATTTTAAACTAACTGTCACTTGTTAAACTGATAATCAAGAAGCCAATTATCTGTAACAGTCCTAAATATGAATCAGTGTTAAGCAAAGTGTTTATCTTTTAAATAAAGAATTCTGTATTTCCTTCTGATATTTCAGAGCTTTTAAAGTGGGTTGTAAATATGGTTATTTTCTTTAAAAAATTAAAGACTCTATATTAAAATGCCATTGTCTAGTTCAGAATAATATAATTGCATATTTATTTCTGAAACTGCATTTAGAATATTACCTTTTTTAAAGTGTTACGCCCTGTAAAATGTAAGTCTCAGGGCATGATAAGAAGTTTATTAAGGATAAATCCTACTCACGTTATTAATTTATGTAGCTGAAATCCTCAAGTAGCCTCATGTTTTAAATCAGAACATTTTCATTACTCTGTTGCAAGTTGAGTTAGTGTACACATTCAAGAGTCTTATTCTAGGAATGTTATGTCTTTTATTGTATATACATTTGTATTTGTAAAAGGTAATGATAATGAAAAGTGATACATACCAAAACATAGCTTTATTTTTTTTGCAGCCATTAATTATAAAGCATTTTTGTAAAACCAAAAAAATGGTCCTCAAATAAAAACATTTAAATTATGATTTTTATTATGTATTTTCCTGAAATGAGATTTTTTTACAGGTTTACAAAACAAGGCAATTTAAAAAAATATGTTCAGAACTTGTGCCCAGTCCTGTATACTTTATTACATGAAAGTGTTGGAGGAGTACAGCAAGCAAGCTACTGATGTATGATGGCTTGTCTGTGGCTCTCTAGTACTTAATTGAATTAGATCATTACCCATTTATACAATATTTTCTTCACTTCTTAAATTCTGATCTGAGGGTGGTGAATGGTTGTTTTTTACTGTATTAATGATGGAGAGTCAACAATTTGATTAACCATGTAGTTTCGAGCATGAGTATTTCTGAGCACATCATTTAAAGAATGTGTCTTGATTTTTTTTTTTTTTTTTTTGTAATTCCACATGTATATAAATGCTTTTGTTTCTTTTCCATGGAAGTTGTTAAGAAGGGCCTGAAAGCAGATGATGTATTAAGGTACTAATATATTAAGGTCCATCTCATCCCATATCTGCAGTTTCAATCTGTACACATTTCTGGCTGCTAACCCCCAAGTTTTGTTTCCAGCTTCACCGTCTGTGATAAGCATAGGCTTGTAGAGCCCTGGGCAGGTGTTTGCACCATTAGCAAAACCGTGTATGTTGCCAAATAAGAGGTGCTTTAGAGAACAAGAAGTAAGCAAATTGAGGGCCAAATTCTGCTGCCATTTATTCCATTGCAGGATGAATTGTTTTACTAGATAGCCTGTTGGCCAAAAGATTGTGTAGAGGTAAAGAAGAGATGAGTAGTAGCACATATGGCAAAGTCCAGTGCTGACAAACTCAGTATACGCAAGCCCATATGTATGTGAAGACACATGTTAATCATGCATTTCAGCTGTAAAATCTTCGGGGAAGCAACAACACATCCAGAGTTTCCAAATGTAACTTTCAGGTTGATAATATAATCCTTTAGTGAACAGTATTTTGAAATATATTATGACACACAGTGAATGAGCAAAGTGAACAAGCACCTGAAGAAAATGAAGAGAGGATCTTTGTTTCTGGAGTCAGCTTTTCCAGTATAATCTCTACTGCCAGCAGTGAATACATCAGATGTATTTACATCGTATCTGTGCAAGAGGATGTTTATGGATATGACATATGCTGCTATGCACCCTTAAAACCTGAGAACTAGATTTTCTCTCGGTACCATGTGCATCTCTGTTGGTTTCAGAAATATGCAATACTGCAGTAATGAGCATGGTATAAGAATCTAAATAGATCCATAGACATATGGACAGACAGATGGATTAAGGCAGATTTTGTCACTTTGTCCCTAAAAATCCTTTGTGATTCTTATCTTTTGTGTACACAGTGACACTAAGGTGTCAGCCCAGATCACTTCCCTTAACTTAGTAATATTTTATGGATTTACGTAAAGTTTTTACTTGAAAACGTGGAGGAGTGTGTGTGCACATTTTGCAGAAATGTACTGGTGGTAGTAATATAAACCATTTTCATTCTATTTTGAAAAACATTGTGAAGGTATAAATTATGTTTGAACTGGACAGAGATGATGATGTGGCATGTGACTGAAAATATATATTTTTTAATAGATGATTCAGCCGCAGAGAGTTTTAATGGCAATGAGACCGTGGGACACAGTTCCAATGCTTCAGGGGGAACACACTGCAGGGAGATGGCAGAAACCAACAGTAATGGCAAAACAAATCTGGAGCAGGATGAGCAGCCTCTGAACCTGAGTGACAGTCCCCTCTCTGCTCAGCTGACTTCAGAATACAGACTAGATGATCACAGCAGTAATGGAAAGAACAAATACAAGACTCTCCTAATTTCTGATCTCAAGATGGAACGGGAGGCAAGAGAAAATGGAAGCAAGGTAAGATGCTTCCACATGCTCCAGATATGAAGTGTGTAGCTTAGCAAAGGAGATTTGTGAGGCCAAACCAAAGGTTATTCCCAGCTAAGCACTTAATGCAATGTGTCTAATGTTTGTCATGTCATTACTCAAATGCTACACATAAATTTGTATGCTCTGTTACACATATATATATATATGATGCACACATACATTAAGTGTATGTGGATGTACATGGGTGAATACATATTTAGGCATATATATTCTGCTGACACACTGACAAAAAGCAGTGCAGTTCTCCATCAGGCATGAATTTTATCTGTCCGTTTATTGAGGACTGTCTACGTTATCCATTTGAAATATATATATATATTAAAATATGTATATAAGGTAATACATATATATGTATATATACTGGGATACATATATCGATGTATATTTATAGATGACCGTCTCATTATGTATCTGTGGAATGAATCCGGATGAATGTTAAGCGTGTTTGCCCAAGCGAATTACTACATGTGAATTATCAACATCTGAAAGGAACTGATTTGGTTCCTTCCTGATTGTTTGTGTTATGCAGGCACCTAACCTGAATTAAAACTGACAAGTTTGCTTTAAGAAGCTGTAACCCCCTGAGGGCTTTTCTCTGTAGTTTCCATTATGTGGGTAATGAGAAGTGAGGGTGGTTATACTGTAGATAAAGACAGATCTTATAGATTAGCCAGCTGGCTTTCTAAGGTGTTTGTCATGAGGGCATACTGTAGGGAGGGTGAAGAAATGGCCTGATCATAGAATTTATCCATTGACCTTATTGGTGACAAGGTCCTGTTTTTTATACCGCTTTTACAGCAGCAATAACAGGATGTTAATACTATTAATGCCAGTCATGAGCTTTCAGTAGACCACGACAAAATAACCTATCAAGGTAGATATACTTTGGCCATATTTTTTGCAGGACTCTGAAATAGGAGTGATATGGAAAATCACTTTTTCTAGGTATATCCAGAAAGGGATTGTATATGAGTGATGTTTAGAGAAGAACATTTATTTATGCTAAAGTCTTAACTCCTGTCTTCATTGCCTGTGGAGTAAAAATAAAAACTTGAAATTTTTTTTTTTTTTTTTTTTAAACTCGTGTCTGGTTTTGGTGGGTAGAAGAAAGGGAGACCAAATGGGAGATTGTTAGTCTTTCTCTTTCTTGGCCATTCCAGTTTAGCAAGTCATGCATCCCAAAACCTTCTCCATAAAATCTGTATGAAAACCTGTTTATCTTCATGGCATATTTTTGATTCCACAAATTTTCTTTTTATTGAAAACGTTCTGAATAGCTCTAGTCTCAAGAGTGTGTATATACTCCAGTGCTGGATTTACTCGGTACTTTGACTGTTGTACAGTGAGTCCCAAATTGGCTAATATGAACAGTGTCTTCATTTGCTCCAGGGCACATTGTTCCAATGAACCTTTTATAAGCCAGTCACCCAAATGTTGATAGACACACAGGCTCTTTTGCCTGAGGTACATTGCTGCTTCTGCCATTACTCTTGCAAATACACAAATAAGATCAGTGAAGAAAGGGAGGAGTCCTAATGTGGAACTCGTTTATAGCTAAGAAAAGAACATAGCCCTGTGTTACATTTCCAATTTTAATCAGTTCCAACTCAGACGCAAAAAAAAAAAAAAGTATCAAAAACTGTTAAAAATCTGTTTGTAATGAATTGAGATGACAATCAAAGCCATCTCATTCTTTGTTATTCTACAAATTTTAAGAGGTCTGAATCATCCCCCACACTGATATATTCTTTCATCACTCACTGTCATCCCACCCACTCTATACTGCCAACAGTATGCAGATATGTCTCCCCTTCTCATCCTAGTGAAACTCATGTTGATGTTTACAATTCGTTTAAGTATATGATTTATTAGGTATGCAGTAAAGATTATTAAATATGGAATGAGGACTTCAGGAAGAACACACTCCTGGGATAAACAAAAAATTGTCAGAGATTTGTAAGCTGAATATAGAGTAAAAGAATGTTTTTGTGGCCAATTTCATATTTTACAGGTGAATTCTACTCCTACTTTTTAAATTTAAAAAAAAAGTTGTAGAATATTTTTAGAATGAACAAAACCCAACGATGTGTTAGAATAGAAGGGGACTGCATCGCATCTCTGTGTTTCAAATGCATACATATACACTCAAATCATTACTACTGTTTTATCTAAGTGGTATTGTAAATGCTAGAGAGTCAGAGAATGTTTTACAGACTCTAGACCTGATCAGGGAAGTCCTCTTGCCTTCTCCTGGTGATTCCGGTTACTGGGCCCCTCCAGAAGAGTGTTCTGGCCATTACTGAGCTGATTAATTTTGAGCAATGCAGAGGATCAAGCTCCTAGTTGTGTGCAGTACTCACTGGATGCACTTGGGGAAGGGTATCACAAGGAACTAGCCAGAACTCTAATTCTGTGACAAAAAGAAAATATAAAGAACAAGCAAGGTTAAGAAGGTTAAGAAAGTACTATAGTTTACTAGGAAACACCTCTCACATGTGAGTTGTTTTTTGAAGTCGTCTAGGAATTCTCTCAGCATCTAACCTCCAGCCATTTACAGTTATACAGTTATCAGACATGATTAGACCTGAATAATGGCATCATTGGTAGTGATGGGTAAGCAAATGTGTTTAGTGTAGCCCCTAATCATGTTTTCATGAGAAAAATCGTCTGCAGTGTTCACCAAATATCAAATTGATATGCCACTTCTTATAGTATTCTTATGGTATCTTTATGTGGCAAAGAATTGAGAGAAGTTATGTGAGAAGTTAGTGAAGAAAATATCTGGTTTCTAAATGAAGGGAAATATATTTTAATTATTGGGCTAGCATTGCAGGAAGTGATACATTATGCTTCCTCTGGCTTGTACAATGGGCCATTCAGCCTGCAGGAGATGTTACTTGTTTGAGATGGCCAGGACTCTGTGAAACCCAGAGGCAAAGGGCTGGAGCTTGGAAGATCTTTTGGCTGACATGTTCCTTACCTGCTCTGCCTGAGTCTCCTTTTTTGATATGTTTTATTAAATTTGAGGCCACAGTTTCTCTGGTCAACTTGTATCCATTCTCACCTGTCACTAGGTTTAAAGATAATACATCAAAGCTGAATGTAGCCACAAAAAGCCAAAAAGTCACTTTTTTTGGTTGAAAATTGCTAACGTATTATACCTCCTCCACCAAGTAACAGATTTTTTAAGGGAGTTTATTTTTTCTGGAAACAAGCAGTTTTGTTAAACTATATTATAGGTATTTGCCCGTACAACACTGTTTTCAAGAACGATGCTTCCTTCACTTGTGTAGTGGTGGGCTCCACCATTTGACAATACAGTTCTGATTGATAATTTTCAACATACTGCAGAAATATGATCAGAAGAAGCAGTTGAGATAAAAATGGTAGGTTTTTCATCATATTTTCATTGTAAATCTGACAGCTAACAGGCAAATGTTTTTTGAAAATGGGTACTTCTTTGTGGAAGTTTAATTTTTAGAATATTCATCTTGTCAATACCTGTAGCAATTATATACTTAAGCTGTATGCAAAGTTTGCTAGATAGTGGCCTTATTCTGTGAAATAGTCTTGGATGTCGAAACAGGGATACTTAACATTTTCCTAAAATCAGTCATCTCTAATGTACACAGAGGAAGTCATTAGTGATTTGTAAGAAATGTAGTTTTTTGGGAATAACGAATCAAGTTTTCTTGTCTAAAAAGACCCTGATGAATAACTGGAGATTAAATAACCCTGTGAACAAATTTTAATTCAACTTTTCAGACTACTAGGGTATATTATTTAAATAACGCTCTGTTCAGTCAGTTCAGAATATGACTTTTAAAACTGATGTTGATAACACTCTTTAAACAAGAATGACGTTTCAGTGGACAGTGTAACTTTACTCTTAGAATCCTCAGTTTCAGGCAGTGAGTATGTGTGGTAACCTCTTCTTTGTGAAAAAACCCCACATGCTGAGTGCAGTGGAGGGACTTGCCAAATTGTAACATAACCTGATAATCTGGTCAAAGCGTTTTACCATTCACTGGAAAAATTTTATGCAAGGAAGAAATGGGTTTTCTTAGTCTTAAATACATATATGTAAGTATGTATACATATATGTATATGTGTGTATATATGCATTTTATCTATATGGTTTTATTAAGCTGATAATAGGATATTTCCTGTAACACGCAGTTTTTCATGGCAGCAGAACTTTCTGCAACCACAGAGGTTAAGCCGAAGTCAGTGAAATTTTGTATAGCTGCAAAAATATATACATAAATTTACCCTAACAGGGTTGGGTCTTTGTACTACAAAAGGCTTAAAAAGTAGTCATCTGTAAATGCTCTGCAAATGCAGTTCTATGAATTAAAATAGTTAAGTGCACATATAAATTATTTTAGGTCATTATATACTTATGTGTGAGACTGCTGGGTTTCTTTATGACCATGGTGAAGTCTCTGTAGCAGTGAGATTTTTGATTTTTTGATTCTTGTGTTACTGCTTTTTCCTAGACCATATATTTTATTTTGAAAACTCATTATATAGCTTTATGTCTTCCACATCATTTATTTAATGAAATATAACAAGGACACTGCTTTTAAATGGTTTTGTCTTTTCTGCATTTGGACAACGAGGTTACTGTGATACAGTAAGGGAAAACAGGTTTTTGAGTGGATCAGTGATACTAATACTGTGCCACATATTTTACCTGTATTAATAAATAGTTCATTATTGTCTGTATTCCAAGTGACGTTCCAAATATTCAGAACTTCGCTTTGAGATTTCCCAGATAGAAGCATGTGCTACTGATCCTGAATGCCTAGGAGATGCGTTAAAGTGAGGTAACAATGAGGACACACACCATGTGTCCATTTTATCCAGATATCTACTGATTGTGGACAGTTGGTTGACGTCTTCTTTCTACCAGACAAAATTTCTGATAGAAAAATTGGACACCTCCAGGCCCTCTGGATGTATGGTAGGCCAAGTTAATATGCATTATGTTTAGCTCAAGTGTGTAATTGGCTGCATGGAGAAGTTCCATGGCTGCACAAGATAAGCAATTTTTCTCTAAGTCTGAAAAGAAAAGCACAGTTTTAAAGGAGAGAACAGTAAATAATGATTGCTGCATACAGTGACCTTTAATTATAATATAACATTCTAATGTGCATGTCATTATAGTTACTGTGGTTCACAACAAGGCAGAAGAGCTTTCATTTAGTTTCTAAAAAGAAGATCTTACTTTCTGTCACTCCGTTAATGATGGGCTTTTGAAGTGTTTCTCAAGCTTCTTTCTTCAGCCTGATGTAAAGGACAGTGTTATTGTCATGGGCCACTGCCAGGGTCTGTTTTCTCCCGACTATTGCAACTTCAGACTGGTGTTGTAATGGATGCATTTACACTATGGCAGGTTAGCCTGGCAGGCTGCCCACTTTTAAGACAGGTCCTCTCTGAGAAGGTGTTTAAAGACTAAGCTTGCACGGGATCTGAAAGCCAGAGTGTATGTGAGATCCTGGGTGAAGAGTCGTGTGAAGTTCCTGCATGGTCGTCTAGTTAAAACTGTAGTCGTCTTTGGTGATTAGTCCAGCTGTAGAACCTTGTAAGATCTGCTTTGCTGGAGCTCATCATTACTGAAGGAAACCGGGCACAACTGTCCAACCAGCCTGACTTGAATGAACAAATATACAGATAAGCCTGTTGTAACCTGGTGGTGCATCATGAATCCAGCTGGTTTCCAAAAGTGCCCATGTATTTAGCCACAGATAGACACCATCTTTGAGAAGTAAGGTGTCAGTGTGTTTCTTTCTCACTCTCTCTCCTTTTTAAAGATACAGTTGTATCAGTAAAATATGAAAGGTCATTCCTAATATCCACTGGACATCATCACATTGACATTGTGTCTCTGAGGTATGTGAAGTCACTGCCTATAGTTTCCCTCTGCCTGTATTTTTGTCTTCAGGTTTGCTTGGGGAAATGCTCAGAATATAAGGGAAGGATACAGCTTTTCCAAAGCAAATGGAGTCCTTGGAAGTTACAGTGGGCTTTTATATGGACTGATAGTGGCTTATTGAGTCACATAGGAAGTAAATTATCAAAAAATTTTCTTAACGAAATGTGAAACAGGTGTGCATCTACTTGAAGCAAGAGGTAAAATGCAGACTGGGGGAATTTGGTACGTTGAAGAACAGTGTTGGAGACATTATTTATTTATTTGTTTATTTATTTCCTCTTTCTTTTACTTCATAAGTAAAAGATTTCTCATTTTTTTTATTTCAATGTCATTCATTATTTACAGTCAGGTGGCATAGACAGGTTTCAGCTCAACTGGAGCGTTGTCGTGTGGTGCTTATATGGTATGGTCACCTCAGCTCTAAGCAGGAAGAAACAGGGGAAGGTGCAAGATAGAACTGTCTCCTCTTTTGAGCATACCATTAAACTCTGCATGTTGGCTTTTATGGTAGAAAGAAAATACCATTTTGCCCTTCTAGTTTGTGCTGCCAAGTACCCAAGTTATGGGTAATAAATCTGGATTAGTTAAGCCTTTCAGAAAGGAATTGTTGACTCCAACTCATCCTCTCCACAGAACTTCTCACTCATCTCTCTTGCTTGAAGTTGGATCTCACTACCTGAGTATGGCATAAGAGGAAACTAGATTTGTTTGTTTGTTTTAATTGTTATATTTTATTTCATTTCCATAGTCAGACAGAAAGTGTTAAAGCAATGCCATATTTTACTGACTGCTGTTTTGTTCATGCAACTGTCTTAAGAGTCTGCAGTCCAGGTGTTTGACAGAATTATTTTATGGCTTAATTATTAAGACTAGCAGAGGCTTAGCATGAAATTTTGTTTGCTACTGTAATGAATAACCCATGAGGGGGGAGGTAAAGTCTGGTGAAAGGTATAGGCAGGACATGCTGCAACAGTTAATGACATACTATATTTTGAGCAAGCAACAACACAAACAGAATGCAAAGCCAGCAGGATACGCACCCTGTGGAGCAGCAGGACACAGACTGAGTCTGCAGTCTAAAAGGGTCCAGCCTGCTTCCATTCTTCCAACCACAGCACCAAGGAGAGGACAGTGACTTACACCAGCTGTGCCTTAATTGTTATCCAATGGATGCCATCATTGCTGCTTTTCACTGAATCCTTGGAAATAGTCTGTACTGAGATTCAAAAGTAAAAATGTTGAAAGAAGTGAACTGAAGGTGAAATCCACCCCTGCCACCATCATCTGTAGGTGGTACAAGGCCACAATGTGTTTTGGCTTGCATCTCATGTTTTTGGTGCGGGAAGGCACGCTCAAATGTTCCGTTGAAGTATGCATCTTTTTCTTTCTCTGCTGTACTCAGGTTTGTGTAAAGGTAGCAGTCCTGCCAGTGTTTTTCACAGCTCCTTGGGAGATAAGATACACTACAATGGAAAGACATAGGCTCCTTCTCTTCTCCTATGCATGGAGAACATTAATAAAAGGAGAGCAAAAAGCATTTGCAAGGAATTTTGTGATCTCATTTTTTCCTACCCAGTCACCTACACACAGTGAGACAAAGTGGTCTGTTTTCTCTTTCCTTATTATTCCTATTTTATACATAGGGTTTTTATAGGTTGGTGTCACTGTAAAGACTGAGTCCTTTATATTTTGCTTTACCATTTTATCAGACATGTTGGCTCTACTTTCCCTTACTTTTAGAAAATGAGAAAGCCGAGAAAATAATTATTTTCTAGCTCCAAAAAGTCAGTTTATTGGTTGTTTGGAGAAAGCAGCATAGTTCTATGAAGAAAAAGAGGTCTGTCTTCTTTTTTTTTTCTGCTCTTTGATTGGGGACTTGTTATAGGCTACTGAGAAGCTTTTTGCTACCAAAAAATTGATGTTAATTTAATGGTTTAATAAGCCTTTTCCTTGAAAAAGAAGTTTAATTTATAAGCACTGTTTTTTTCAGACTTGAACCTCCTGAATTTGGGGGTTACCCATAATAAATGGCTAAATCGATTGTTGCTATGAAGAGAGACAACTACAGGTGCATGAAAAAATCAGTGCAGTGTTTGTCAGAAAATATGAAAGCTCTAGCGTTCTCTAGCAGTCACATTCATCAAAGCCCTTTGTCTATGATAGCATCAGTTCTATGTTTAATTCCTCCCATCGGAGGTACATTTAGTAGCAGGTTTTCATGTTCAGTGAAAGCTCTTGAAAATGAAATTGGTTTCCTGCAGGGCATTTATTACAATGATGTAATTCCAGAACAATTAAACGGAAGTTGATGATGCTACTCCAGATTTACATATCTGTAACGGAGAATACATTCTGGCTCCATATGTGTGTGAAATCCCAGCTAATGTAAAACCAGCATAACTTTTAATATGACCTTTCATAAATTTTCTCAGAAGTTATTTTTTTAAAGGAACAAGTGCGCATTGGTCGACTGTCAAACAGTGGTGCTGTTGATTCCAGATTGCACGTGTTTCACTCGCAGATTGAGCTCTCTATCCTCATTCACAATCACCTTAGGAGTCATTGGTCCCTGATATTGAAACAGAAGCAGTTGTACCTGGAGGGGATGCAGGACTTTGTCCAATCTGGTTTTAGTGGCTGGACATCTGTTCAGACAGGAGAGAAGGCTATCAAGTGCATCTGCAATCAATGAGGTAAGGTGTATGAAATTACTACTTCCCTCCCTGTTTACAGCCAATATCCTGAATCCCTAACTCTTGCTCTTGTGTTTTGGGTTTGTTTTTTTCCCTTAGGAATGAAATTGAATTTGTGTTGAAGTTCTACCAGGTCAAATGGTTCACTGCAGCTTTTTCTTCTCCTGTTACCACACACACAGCTCCTCTACCATCTAGAAAAAGACTGAGAACAAATCTTGCTTTTGGAAGATTAAATACTATTTGATGGTAAATTGAGCAAGATATAATGGGGCAGCAATAAACGCTACCTACTGCCTTTGCATTTAGTCTGAATATTCTTTAGAGCTAATGAACGGTCATTTTTTTATTTTTCAGATGCAGAGGTTGAAAAGCTGATCCTCAAAACTAATCTGTGATGAATGACTTGATAATTAGCAACTTTCTACACACTTTACACTCCTAAACTATGTTCTTATTTAAGAAGTTGATAATCCTGAAATGTTACCTCTAATTTTTTATTCTGGTATTGAATTATTTTCTATATACCAAGTCAGCTGCTGAAAAAAGGGAGGAAAGAAGTCAAAGATTTTTTTTTCTTTTTTTATTTAATGACTTTTATAACAACATATTGCTAAGGTTTGAAAATAAATATAATTTTTATTCATTGTCTTACAGACATCTCCCTTTCTAGTCTTGTTTTTTGTTGAATGAATGCCAGTAGTCAAAAGTCTTACTGAATACTTGGTACACCTTCAAACTGTGCTTTTGTGTGCTCTCCATTTTCCCTCTGTAGAAATTGCTGGGCATAATTAGGTACACTAAGACAGAATGCTTTTTTTGGATACTTACTTATTCACGTAACTGGATTTGCAGGGTGATGAGAGAAATGAATAGGTCAATTTTTTAATAGAGGAAGGAAGGAGAAGTAGAATTCAACTTTAAAACTATAACTATTTTGTCCTCTTTCATCTTTCTTTTTGTTGCTAGTCTTGTAACGCTCCTTTTGCTGCTTCAACTTTTTCTGTTAATTCTCCTCCGTTCTTGTCCATTTGCTTCCAAAGACCCTTGGAAGACCTAGCTGAAATTTTGTTTTTAGGAACAAAATAGTAGATGTAGAAAATAATATCAATTACCAGAAAAGAGGACTCTAAGGAATCATCTGAATTACTGAGTCCAGTCCTCTGGCAATGGCAACCTAGGTAATAGACATTTACTCAAGAGGATCTGCAGCAGGCTGGCTCACTAAACATCGCAACATCCATGAAGTTCTGGTTAATAATTTTCAGCCTTATAGGAAACAACAATGGTGCAGCTGTAATATGCCACATGAAAAAAGTGAGGTATGGGAATAATTGTTGATGTCCTAGATCACTGCAACAACAAGGGATTTGCTTGGTGGATTTTCCAGATGGTCTCTATCAGTATCTTATTCCCTGCAGAAGAGGGAGTAAAAAAGAGCAACCTCCAGTAATCCCTATCAGTCTGCTTGAGATTTTGTCTGCCATATGTTTCATCAAAATATCCTGCCTTATATTTTGCCTCCAACAGAGACTGATTTTGAATACTACAAAGAAACAATTGAAAAAGCAGAGTCTACATTAGTTATTGAGGCAGGGAGGGCACGGTGATGTAGGTAAGCACTAAAAGCTGTGAAATGTGTGCTATGTTTATTAAACACAGTCAAAAGACAGCGATCAAATAATTTTGCAAAACACATGGTAATGAATAAGCCACTGACTGTTACAAATATTACAGAACAGTATTCTTGCGCAAGCAGCGGAAGATCCTGTAAACTGGTATTTGAAAACTGTGTAAACAGTCAACATTTACTTTTCACTGGGCACTGATGAAAGACTATTAAAACATAAGCAAATATGAAAATATGCAGCCAAAGTCAGGGGTCTGTAACTGGTGTGAGTTTTCATTCTGCCCATGTAAGTGTGGCATATCATGAAACATTTTAATACTGGATGAATTCCATATGCATCTGTAGAGTTTTTATGAAGCTGCTTGGAGCTCAGAGTGTTTCAGTGAAATACTACAGCTGCTGCTTGGATCTTGGCATGGTACATCTGAATATTTCCCAGATAGATGCTTCTTCTCATCAGCTGCTTTTGTCACAGGCTGTCATTCTCAATGTCCCTCACACCTACTCAGTCTGTGTTTTCTTAACTCTTATCATGAATATGCCATGAGCTACTCCCCGAATCTGATGGGTAACGATACATGCTGTTCTCTTCATATACATAGGTACACACATACTTACTTTTTTGTGTATATATATCTATGCATATATATTTGTATATTCCTTTTTTCCCCTTGTCTGATGAAAACAGTCCTATCCAGTAGCCGTGACCCAAAGTTGATGGCATCATAAAGATGAATCAGGAGCATATGAAGAGTTCATATCTCATGCTGAGGCACCGGCAATGACATGCACCTAACCTTTGTCTACAGGTGCTCCAGTAGAAAAAAGTGTGTGATTCCCTTTCATGTGCATTTTAATTAACATCAGGATGATATCTTGTATGTTGTTTCTGACTCCATTTTGTATTTGGGTAGAGGTCATAAAGTAATGTGTTTCCTCCTCTTGTGTTTCCCATGGCATTTGGGAATTTCCTGTCTCCATCAGGAAGATTCCTTGCAGAACTATTCAGAATTTCTGCCCTGTACCTTCTGCAATTTTGCGCCTGGGCTTTGCGGTCTCAGGATGGATAAGAGAATCTGCATGAAAAACAGGGAAAGGTGAGTTGTTTTCCTTAGGAGTTACCATGAATGGCCCCAATATGGCCTGTCCTCAGCATTATCCTATGAGCTTTATATCACCTCTCAAAAAGACATATGGCTATTCTTTTGGCCTTTTGTACTGAATTAGTGATATATAAGTTTTTTTTGGACCCCCTCTGAATGCATGTATCTTTGTCTCACTTTGTACAGTTAGTCATATGCTCTTTAAAAAAATCTTTTGCAGATGGAACCCCGTGGGACTGGACCTGTATCAAAAACTGTATTAAATGACTGAAATAAAGATTTTAAAAATTCCTGTTTCCCCCAGTGTGTTGTTTAGAGGGAATAGCTGTGTTTAGTGGAAAAGAAAGTCAGATGAGTCTGAGGCATGTGAGCCACCTTGTACCCTCTTGGCTCAGCTGGGAGTCGGAGGAATGAGATACAGGCGTGTTTTGGAATATGCTTTTTGTGTCAATTGCACCTTAAAGATGACTGTCTCACAAGGTTGATGCTTCTGTGTGGTTCATTAGATGCTTTTTTAAATCCACCTCTAGATATAATCACGCAATTAAGTGTCTGTCCTGCTTTCAGGACATACATAATGTACAGGTTTACGTAATATTGAAAAAAAGATATTGGAAGCCATAGTGGATTTGAGTAAGTGACAAAACACTGATGAGTGGAAAACCTTGCCACACAAAGAGGGAATTATCTTATTAGAGGTAAAGCACTGCTGACTTCTCTACTGATCTCTCTGGTTCTTACCAATTAATAGATTGACTTTTATTTTAGAAGACCAAGTTACTAAAAGATGCAGCAGATGAAACAATTTTTTTAAAGTTAGGTTGGAATTAAGAGAAAACATTTTTACAATGATTGTAACCAACCATCCATAGGAAAGTAGTTAAGTATTACACAAAAATTTCTACATAAGGTAGTTGTTCTTTTTATAAATATTTGTTATAATTAATATGCAAGGTATTTTGCATGACTGTTATTTAGGAAAATGGTGATGATCACTCCCTCCTTTTCCAGAGTTACCAGGTGATGTTCTACAGTGCAGGCATTCTCTTCTGAGCTTCACATCTATGAATTAATCCGTAGAAGTGTCTTGAATGCTTAAAGAGCCAAAAAGGCTTTTAGCCTCTCAGACTGCCAGTTTCCTGGCATAAGCTTTTGAAAAACCTGGCCTAGATGTCTATATTTCATAGTCTTTAGTACTTGGCCCTGCATACATCTGGTTTGGAGTATAAAATCCAGGACAGGGTATTTATTTTTACTGCATGCACTATGCCAATTCAAGATCATTCTTATTAGTATAAGACGTACGTAGTTTTTAAGACGTATCTCTAAACTCTGTTGAGCTCACTTTTTATCTTCCTTAGTTTTCCTTTTTTCAATACGAAACTGACAGATATTATGCTGCTTTGCTTTTACTCTGTTTCTCTGTTTAGATTTTGATTTTTTTTTTTCAAATGTAATGCTCACTTTATTATGGTGTTTGCAATACTGAGAACTTATATCTAGGGCTATACATACTAAATAGTAAATTAAAAAATTTAGGCTCTGTGAATCTACTGTTCAACTGTGAGACACTCAGTTATCTCTACTTGAAGTATTGTGCCCATGTAAGGTAGGCAGTGTCAGTGGTGACAGGATCCTCAAAACTTTTTCTCCATCTTTTATTATCTTCTCCTAGTTGAGAGTTATGTCCTTTAACTGTATATGACACTGCAGTGTTAGTTTTTAAATTTGGCATTTAATATCTATAAATCATGCAGTTAAGTTCTAGGATATACTGTTTCTAATAAGACAATTCTGTGCATACTAACTTAATAGAACAAAATGAGATATTTATACCCTTACCAATATGTTAATTGCCAGAGGTTCCTATATCTTAATTCTTTGGATTTACATAGCATGTTTGGGATTCTGAAAACATCAATAAAAATAAATCAGCTTAACGTTGGATCAGTCCCGTGAGGCAAACATATTCCATCACTGTCTATTGATTAGTAAATACGGACATGATATAATTCATTGACTTTCCCAAAGCCAAATAATCTGTTGGAAAGCTGGAGAAGTAATTTGTTTCCTTCATATGCTATACCTGAACATTAATCACAGTACTAATCCTTATCTCCAGACATTACTGTTCAGTCAGGGTAAAGAGGCAGAGTCAACTTCAATTGAACAGGCATTGGAAAGTTTTCTATGGTTTTATTAGCATAGCTAAAACCCGAAGAGGTTTTTAAAAATGGTTGTTTTAATATGTGCTTGGTGGAACCATGAGGATGACAATTTCACTGATTCTCTTGATAAATTTATCCAGCCCTCATCATGAAAACATGTGTATGTATACACAAGAGATCCTATGGACTACATTGTTAATACTTAGGTGAATAAACCTTAGTTGCCTTAAATTTAGATGCTTTCCTTAAATTTAGTCATATAGCTTCCCTTTATAGTATACTTACATAATACAGGAGTTAGCAGCTGTGGCAGTTCATCCTGGTTTTAGATAGGAGAAAGGGATTCAGTTGCCCAGAGATGGGTATTTGGTACGCTTGTGAGGACCCTGGGGTAACGTGTGCCCAGCGTACACCTCTGGGAGGATGTGTCTGTCTCTCACATGCCCTTGTGTCACGTTTGCCGGCACTATGCCATGCTCCTGTGCCGTCCTAAAGTAGCAATGGGGATCACTTGCCCTTCACCTACTCATCCAGTTCCCTTTCAGACTGTCTTGCACATCCACATAGGCGCCTCTCTTGACAGTTGAGTGAGTTCAGAGTACTTTGGTACAAACTGCAGCTAATTCCACTTACAATGATGCTGTAGTCTTTTTTGTATTCCTGAGGAGAGGACACCAACATTTGGCCTCTGAGCTTCTTTAAATGTGTTTCAGAACATGGTCCTGGCTTTGCAGGGTTGGAAAGGATACAGCCATTCATTTGCTGATTGGTTCATTGATTGAACTAATTAATGACAATGTAGCCAAAACTGAGAGAACTGCAGGATGTCGAGGCTGCAGAAGTGCCAGAATAACTGTCTGAAACTATATACCAGTGTGATTTCTTCTGCTTAATTATGAAAAAAGTCAAGATTGAAGTAATAGTTCAAATCACTGAAGATTTGGACTTTAAATCTGGGGTTTCAGTTTATGTACAGAATAGGAGTGTGTGTGTGCATCTGTGTACCTGTATCAAGCAGATTGCCTGACTTCCTCCTTAAATATTACTTCCTACCATACAACCCTTGTTTCACAGTGCTGGTATATATAGCTTGCTTGGCTGACTGCTCTCCTGGTTGCTAAATTTATGTCCTGCTTAATAGGCCTATGTACTTTCCATGTGTTTTTGGCAAGTGCTTTTGACAGCGTGCCTTTATACACATCTTTAAATTACAGATTCTTTTTTCCAGCAGCCCATTTTCTGAAACTTAGATGCTTCAGCCACCAAAGCCATATAGCTAATGTTGACGCCAACAGATCCCGCAGTAGCTTACACACACCACTTATTGGTGTTAGAGCAGCTGGGCACTATGTTTACAATTCACTGTGTTTTTGGCAAGCGTTAATTGAAACATGTAACATAGGAAACATTAAAAAATTAAAAAATCAAGAGCTGTTTTACTTTAAATAGCAAGGAATATGCAGAGCCGAGGGCAAAAATGAACATCTGCTAGTGCTCTATCTCTTGCAGTGCTCTGCAAAGTCCTTCTGCTGTAGGTCACAGGCTGGGTGTGCAACAGCCTCCCTTGTCTTTCCTTCTTCTCTGACATGGCTTTGTCACCTGGACATGAAATTTCCAGTGCCGTGTGTCATATAATTGCTGGAGATGACTTGAAATTATTCATTTGTTCCTTCTGATCCTAACATTGTGACAGACTGGAATGCAGCTAGGAGCAGTGGAGAGACAGCAAGGCCGTGACTCCCCAAAACAACCCTAGATGCTGGTGCGCTGGGGGAGCTTGATGCACCAAACACTAGGAAATGTATTGTGGGAATAAGAGCTTGTGGAGACACCAAAACTACCCTCTGCAATAATGTGGAGATATCATGGTGGATCCATCACGGAGGGGGGAACGGTATGGAGATACCGTGGCCACGCTCTGTGAAAATATCATAACAGCATATATTCCAACAATCGATAAGCTACGATTGGTCCAAAATTCTCTTGCTTCGAGTTTAAAGGTATAGCATAGCCAAAATTCAGTGCACAAAGAGGGGTGGTCTCACCTTGGAGGCGTGAACCGTCCAAGATGGAGGTGTGTTTTAGTATTATAATGACCATATAAGGAGCAAAGTTCACTCAAAGTTCAGACTTTTGGCCTGGATCATTTCAGGCACACATTTTGGCATACATTTCAGGTCATTGCTTTAGTTTATCAAAAGTATCAAAAGGAGGAAAAATTCTGAAACTGTGGAGAAACCAGTGTAATGTTATGGAGACTTTAATTTAGCAAATAGTATACAAAATGAAATTAAGAGCATTTTCACGGAGCAGATTTCTGTAGATTTTGTTGAATATGGAACCAGATTGGATGCAATAATACTTCTATATGTCACTTTTGAAGAAGTTATTCCAAAAGTTTTTCCAAGTAGATGACAAGGAAGGAAGAGATCCTGCAAGAAGCAGTTCCAAAGTAAGAATGGCAACAGAGCACCAAAGGGAACTATTTCTGCAAATGGCGTGTCAGTACTTAGAGCAGATTTCATCAGCAACATTGTCGGAAAGCAGCGAGACTGAGGCTCCTCCATAAGGGAAAGCAATCAGGGAGCCGAGGGTGGCCATGACCCAAGGGCAGTGCCCTCTCTGATGCAGACATAGTCCCACAGCACCCCACAGCCTGCAGGGCAGGACTGCTGGCAGTAGCAGGTCCCACCGACAGCCCAGCGACCAGCAGGCAAGCAGGAGGGGGTGGGCAGGTCCCAGCTCAGTGCAGGAAGGGCAGGCAGCAAGCCAGGAGCAGCCTGGGACGGCACTGGACCCCACTTGCCATTGGCGTAGCTCAGCTTCAGTGGGGCTCCTGGAAGGGGCACAGAGGTGGTGGTCCTAGGAGAGGTGGCCAGAAAATGTAAAGCCCAATGGTATACTCAAGGTCCTGACGAGAGTATGGATTAATGACAGAAAATGTAAGAGGGTTTTAAGTGGCAGTGGTAAAAAATGAAATACTAGCTTCAGAGCCCATTCCTGTCTCACATGGGAAGACTTGTATTAGCTCTGCAAGGGCAAATTTCCATGGGCTGTGCTCAGGCTAGAGCCAGCTATCTTATACAACAGAGATGTTTACTTCTGTCTTTGGTGGAAATAAAGAATCCAAGATATAGGAAAGCAAAAGGACAACATGTAATTTCAAAAATTAATGGGCCTCACTAATCCTTCCCTAAAGCCTTTCATCCTTCCAGAAAAAACCCATGTTCTTACCGTGAATTAGTTAATTGAAGGTGGTGCAGTTTTCAGTTTTGATGAGGCACTAACCAAGGTAAACCATTTTTGGTGCCTGTTAAGGCATAAAGAGTGTTTCCATAGCGCCAGTTATTTAAAGCCTATGAAACATAAGCTCTGCAAAACATAAGGCAGTAAAGCCTTAAGTTTGGTCCCATGATCCTTCTGTCAGCTTCAGAGATGTGCCAAACCATGGATTTGCCTGTGGTCATTAGGACTGACCAGTGTTGCTTTTTTTAAGGATCAAAAAATCTTTAAAAACTACAAAAAGATATTGTAGAAACTCAAGAAGTGTCAGGTTGGCGGCTGATTTATTTGCACACAAAGAATAGAAAAAAAAGAAGATAAATAGGCTTCACGTTTATTTCAAGGCTTTTTATAAAACAGCTACTGAAATACTGACCTTGGAAATAGTGAGTGTAGTCCACAAAGCAAAACCCAAGTGATGCAGTGTTCCCTCTTGAGAAGAGTTTTCCAACACTTCAATACCTTTTGTTGTGTGTGTGCAGTTATACTATACGTGCTTCTTAATTTTAACAACATGATAAATAAGAAATGGTTGCTTATTTAAGATATTATCATGAACGTATTAGAAAATGTTTTGGGAGTGGTGGTAGGGGAAATACTTCCTTGTGGTTAGTTTTCAATGAGAAGTCTTTGGTGAGGAGTAGTGAGGGATCAAAACAGAAACTTCTCCAGGTCTTTGAAATCTTGCAACTAGACGATTTTGCTCCAACTTCTTTGCAAGGTGGGAGTAAATCTGCCAGAGTCCAGTGACATTTTTTGCAATCCCAGTTTTGTCAAAGCATTGTGAAGAGGGAGGCTGAAGAAAAACCAGCTTCCTTCATCCTCCCTCTGGAGTTTGTCTGGGGGATGGCTTGCAAGGAGTTCTTTTGCAAATCAAGAAGTCTGAGGGAGTAAAAAGGGAGTGGTCTGGCAAAAAAGGTTGTGAGCTCTCCTGTAGTTTTCTCACACTGATAAAGCTATCAAGGAGAGGAGTTTGTGTATCTTTTTCCCTGACTTTTGAAAGGCTGTATGGTAAATGGTAGAATTTTTTGCTTCCAGTTTATTAACTTGGTGTTTTGTGGTTTTAAAGAAAGCTAGGGATGTCCTAAAACTCATGTGGAACTTTGATTAAGCATATTGTGCAGAATTTATTAGCAACTAAAAACTACTAGATGGTCCATTTGTCACACATAATGTCTTACGAGCAGGGCCTTGGAAGGCAGTGCATTAAAAGGAACATTGCTGTGCGCAGGCATATTGCTTCATACATTAGTTAACCTCTCATAGGTTTGTTAAATAAAAGTAGCTACTTTTAAAATTGAATCTTTTTAAGAACATCACCTTATCAAATAATTTTCATGAAAGTTATTTCATGCCTTCAACAGATTTTTTATAACCATCACTATATTTCTTGCCTTCAGTCAAGCTGTGAGGTTAAATTATATTAAATAAATAATAATAAAAA
>VZSF01005701.1:0-66338 GCA_013398295.1 Chionis minor
GGAGGGATCCGGCCAACATATGGACCCTCCCATGCTATTCGGTACCAGGAGCCATGGTCTGTAGCGGAGCACAAAGGGAAGCAAGGACATGTCTTCTCAGGGGCTCCTAAACCCACAGCAACATCTCACAGTCTGCCCTCTGCGAACTCTGCGCAACTATCGAACGTAAGCCAGAAGTAAAAGACCTGTGAAGTTTAAAAATCTCCCACAAAAGCTTTTCCCCCACTTCAAGGCCAAGGAAAACAAACCAGCCTCGCAGCACGCAGTGGAGAGAACAGAGACAAAAACCCGACCTCCTAATTAGAGAAACATTCAATAAGCCGTAGGCTTGTTTTAAAATGAAAATGCTACCACTTTTTTGCAGCAGTGACCTTACTTTTGCCTTGAGGATTAAAACAAGGCACAGCAGCATTCGCAGTCAATGTTTTCAGTGGAACTTGCCTGAGAGGACACGAAGTTTGGAAGATATTGGCTTTTTGGGTCAGGTTGGAGTTTTCTCAGAGGTTTTGATTAATTTTCTTCCATTTTCTTTAACTGTCTATCAGCTCTGCATAACTTACCATGCTCATCTCAACACTCAGCCTTCGTGGCTCCAAAATATCCTATAAACATCTGTTAAGTCCCACAGCTCCCTATGGGGAGAGTGGGAACATCGCTCCTTGGAGGTGCAAGACCAAAACTGCAGCTGTACCACACTGCAGAGGCAAAGGCAGGACTAAATCAGATCTAAGTCAGACATTTGTTTCTCTTCAGACCTGGTTGCTGTGTATGACAGTAGCTGATTTAGACGTACCTGAGCTGGGTATAATTAGCTAAGTGTATGAGATATTGTTCAATATATTATTATGTGAATGAGATAATAATTTTCCTATGGGTTTACATAACATAGCAGGATGAGGAGGTGCTAATCTGTACTTCCAGCTCTCTGTTGCCAGCTCAATATTAACATAACGACTTAATATATTTTATTTTATATTATATCAATGTTATATTAGTATCTGTATTAATGCAATAAGGATACTAATAATATCTGCAATTAGAAACCCTCGGGACTTACATAACAGTACATCTATCTCCTTCCTGAAGACCCATCTATCCACCACAATGTGAACATGGGCACGACCTAACACATCATCGAAGTACCAGAGGAGCCCGTGGGAGCTGATATGCTGTATTTTCACCTGCTTCTCTGCAGCTCAAATTCCAGAGTTGTCCAAAAATCCCACTCTCTGATGCTAGGCTACACTTTCATGATCACAAACTGATGATGAAAGACGTTTTCTTGTCAAGCATGGCTCAGCATGCTCTGCTCTGCCATTGGTGAATAGGGTCCCTTTCCTGCCCGTATTTAATGGTGTACGGCATGAAGTACGTGAGCATGAAAGGTGTTATTTACAGCACACTGCTATATTACTTCAAAAGCCACATTGATGTCTTGCCTCCTGACACCCTGCCCCTTGAACAACATCAGAACATAGACTGCTGATGCCTTGCTCTCTGCCCAGCTTCGGCATTGTAGACAGGATGCTGCCCATATTATCCACGTAAGGTATGATTCTCTCAAATCTCACCGGTGGAGCCAAGGGATGGTGCAACTCAATCACATTCAGAAGGCTTTTGCACAACTGGCTGTGGCTGCTAGATGACCTGGACACCAAGTGTCCCTGACAGGCCACCAGAGCCATGGCATTGCTTATGATCCTCTGTTTGCCGTGGGTGATGGGGTGAGTTGCAGTACAGGTGCATCATTGCTCATATTTCCTAGTGCCTCAGTAGAGCTTAGTTCATCGTGTGTTGTCAGACTCGGGGCAGCTGAGCCTGCTGCTGGGTGACAGTGGAACTGGGGATGAGCACCTCAAAGCTCGGACCACTAAGTATCACAGCCACTCCGGGCATCCCCAAAAGGTCACTCAAGGACCTGCTTGTGGTAACAGAAAAATAAACCACTGAAGTAAGATAAAAACCAAGCTCAAAATCTATGACAACATTACAGAAGCTGTTGAGCAGACCTGAAGTTGTTACCAGGGCTTGTCGTTTTTCAGCTATGAAACTCTATTTGAAGGGAAGGTCAGAGACTTCTTTTTCCTCCCCAGTTTTCTATTATGTGTTATTCACATTTTCATGCAATAGTTTCTATGAGAAATGCACACCTTCCAGCAAATAATAGAAAATCCGGATAATGAAGACTGCAGCTCCTGATAAAAAATCTCCAGGAATGAATTAGCTCTAGGTAGTATTACTCTATGCTTTTAAATTCATGTTTATATAGAAGAAAAAAAGCTAGCTGATTTGAGAAATCATAGATCCACTACAAATTACAAGCCATGAAATACCGTACCTTGAAGGTGAAAGTTGGACCAATTTTAAAATAAGATAAGGGAGCCACACGTCTTTGTTTTACCTGCCCAGACATGTTTTTGTAAGAGCAGCCTATTGTAATGACATTTCTTATTTCAGCTGTCCATTTGTCACAGTGGGTTTTCTTCCTGGTGCAGTAGCACAGAAAAAGACCAGGACTGGGAAATTAACAACTCTGTTCTTTGTTCCTGTCTGTAATTTTTAGATCTCCTGTCTTCTGATACTACAGGAAACCCAGCAAATGCATTTTCTCCTTTCAGGTTGTGCAGTTCGTTTCTCCAGACAAAGTGCAGAAACCTCTGAGCCTGACAGACGCCTGGGAGCTGTGCTGGAATCCTCAGGACCGGATGCAAAAGATGGCCTGAAGAGCAGATGCAGGATGATCTCCAGTGGCCAGTGCCTGGTGGGCTCGAAGGGGCTCTCCCCATTTCAGAAACAGTAGGTGGGGGTGAGCCTGCACTGCAGCCACCGACGTGAGAGAATGTGGGGTGGGAAAGCTTTTTGCTATGAAGTATCATAAGCACATCAGAGAATTGTGTCAGCATCTCATTTGTACTGTGCAGTCTGTCATCTCTGCTGGCTCCGAATGCAAAACCTTTCTGCATTGCTTGCAGTTATGCACACACGTAGAGACAAGACACCTTCATCAATGAAAAGGTCTCTTAGACACCAGAAGAAAAATCTCAGGTTCAAGACTATCCAGGCATATTCCAAATTGCTTATGTGAGCGTCCAGAAAAAAGTCTGGAAGGTATGATTTGCTTTCTCACATCTCACCATATTTCTATGCAAAGGAGTCCACATATGTTCATGAAATCTGGCTTCTGCAGTCTTTGGGCACCTTTGCCAAAGAACAGGGTCAGGGCAGCAGAGGTTATAGGGTCCTCAGCATCCGTTGTAGTCCCCTGAAAGCTCATCTTTCCAGAGGGACATATGCCTGTTCACCCTCTCTTTCACCAAATGGAAGTGCTGGAACAGTAAAATGCTCTCCACTGACTTTCCAGTGGGACTTGAGGGTGGAGAAGAAATAGATTCCTCTGGAAATCTAACCTTAATGTTTCACAGCTCCCAAGCAGCTCCCACATTTCTGTGGTGCCATTTGTTGCAGGTTTTTTTCTGTGTAGAACATTTTCAAATTCTCCTAGGGACAAGCACAAGCCCAAGTTGTGTTTCAGCCCCTCTGCCAGAGTTCATTCTCTAGGTCACTGTCATTCCTCGCTAATCTAATACATTTTCCAAGCTGATTAATTCAGGCCTCTGGAAACAAGTGGTTGTGCTATGAGCGTGCTGGGATTTAACGCCGGGCACTCGCTCCCCCTGTGCGGGAGCCTCAGCTGGCAGCAGCACATAGCTGGAGGCTGAGGAGGTACTACAAGCAGAGACAAAATACTGCTGCTATCTGGCACTACAAAGCCAGACTCAGAGTGTTGGCCCTCAGAGGTAGAGAGATGAAAAAACTAAGATGTGAAGAACTTAAATATTTCATCACAGACTTTACTCCATTTTGTTCTTCAGTTACGTTAGTAACACACACTTCTAAATTGAGGAACAAAAAATATTCCTTGGTTGTCTTCTTGTCAATGCTTGGGATGTCAAAGAGCACCTATTTCCACCCGCTACATCCCTGGAGCAATGAATAAGTATCACCTAAACAGGTCTCCACTGCGAATGACTGTATCCACAGAGCTTTTCCATCAGCCATGGGCCACGTGCAGATATATCACCCAGGAATTAAAGCCAGGCTCCTCCAGAACTACAGATAATGTCCTGAATGAGTGTGCCTTTATGTGTTGAAGTAGCAGATGCTCTTTCTGGCATATCTGAATACTTCACTCAGCGCAGGATGGGGATTTCGCAAACGAGTACATGTCTTGGCACTGCCACGGAGGCCTCCAGCCCTGACACAGCCAGGACGTCACAAGACACTTGGCGTGGCAGCCTTAGGGGAGGGAGAGGGGTTGTGGGGCCAGCAAGGAAAGGACAGAAAGATCATAGTTAATCATGGCAACTGGGAAAGGAGCTGCTTCAAAAGAGGAATTTTTTCCTTTGCAGAGGAAGGTTGGGAAAGAAATAGAAATTGGAAAGAAAAGTTAAGCTAATAATGAAGCAGGGAATAACAATGGAATATAATCAAATAGATTATGCCATAGAAAACCTCAATCTCTCATTTGGAATTAGTGCTTGAAGTAGCAGTTTTAAAGTGTGTTTACACCACCTTTCTAAACGATCCAGGGACTCAAGGGGAAAATACTCTGTCCCCAAACAGTTTTCCAAAGCACTGTTGTACGATTGCAGCTTCACATTGTAATGCTTCACCAGTATCAAGTCCAACACCTTTCTGCTGAGAACAGAAAATATTAAAACCCCCTTTACATAGCAGAAGACCCTGGAGAAGGCCTCAGTGGCTCAGACCAGGGGGGACCATTCAAAAGTTAATATCAGTTAATTATTTGTGGCCAGTGGCCTCACGGAAATTTCCCTGTAGCATTTTCAGGGCTCCTGGGCTCTCCCCAGTGCAGCACTGTGCCAACAGCAGAATATGACACTTAAAATTACCTGCCTCAAGCAGGGGGTTGAGGTTGGTGACCTTCAGAGGTCCCTTTCAGCCTCCATTATTTTATAATTCTAGGAAAAATCAATTTGGTCCAGCGAAATCTAACATGGAGGTTTTTGAAGGGATGTGAGAGTTAGGTTGCCGAATCCCAAAGAACTTAGAAGGCATTTTGGTTCCTAAATCCCACACACTCTAACAATTCCCTGGCCGTTTCTTAAAGGTCAATTACAATTTCTTCTTTAGCCCAAATGATCACAAACCTGTTAAAGTTAGAAACCCTGCTGCTCAGTGACCAGGAACCAGCCTGAATGCTTTTATCAGTCTCTTTTAGTGTTATAAACGTGTTGCTAATTGCAAAAGTGATAAAACTATAAGCGCTAAAGGGAGATTATTCTAGCTGCAAAACGCCACTGTGCTTGATGAAGTCATCTGCATGGAAGTCATCTGCAGGAGCTAATGCCTCGATTAATTTTTCTAACATCTGTTTAGAGCGCAGCACAAGAAGGCTGACGCCTTGCGTCGGTGGTCAAAAATAATGGCAACACAAGGGAGTTACTCTTCTTCCCAGCCAGCGGCAGCGCTCTCGTAACTGTGGCAGGTAACCACCAGTGGCTTCACAGGAGGATTATGGAGGCACGTGGGCCACAGGACAGGAGTCACCGTCTTTGCTGACAGAAGAACTCAGGTTCATGTCTGGGTGTAGCTGCCCCTACGGTGGGTACCAAGGATGAGAAGCCAAAGCTGGTGCTGTATGAGCCAGAAGGGGAACGACTGAGCAGCTAAAGAGCTTAATGAGATGATCTCCCCGTGTGCTGGAAACAGCATCGCCTAGGCATCTGCTACAGTAAAAGGAGGGTAATGTGGCTCCTCAAACGAATCCATCTTGTGCCAGGATCAACTTGTGTGTTACAAGCACCTGAAATCAGAGGGAGACTATCAGGCTGCACCAGCTGGGGATCTGCTTGATGTGAAATATAAAATGCAAATGGCCACTGACACAACAGACTGAAAATATGTTGTGATACAATACCAATCACCAATAAAGTGATACAAACTCATACTCTTTCCCTTTTTCTGACAGTGCATTATTTGGGGGGGGTGTCTGCAGAAAGAGGCCCACAGCTCGCAGGCACCCCGTACAGCTGGCCAGAGATGCTCTGATAACTGGCTGCAGCTGGGGTGGTGCTTCACCAGCACTCAGAGCCTGGCAAGACAAATGGCCACTGGAATTGAATGGAAAGAGCAGAGTCACGTGGTGCAGTAGAGAGCAAAGATCTAAAGGCAAACCAAAATGCTTTCCCTATCCTTATTTTATCCCTGAGAGGCTACGGTACCCTGATGAGTCACCTCATGCAACCATAGTGTAACTCAGATGGTGCGTGGTCTGGACAACAGTGCCAAATCATCCAGGAACCAGGGAAAGAAATGACCGTTTTCTGAGTAACTTTTAATTACATCATATATATTTTTGAATCTTTAGACCACTCTGAGAAGATAGCTTACAAACCACAATTTCTTCCCATTGCCACTTCTGCATTTAACACTCACTGAGGGAAAAAATACCCACAGTAAAGCAGGTCATGCTTCGGACATGTGCTCCACTGGAGAATGTCGCAATGTTCTCCTGAAGGTTTCCTGGTCAGTAAATGAGTAATTTTTTGGTGGTTTTTAGTTTTAAGGTAGCATAGTTCAATATTCAAGTAACAGTTGCTATCTCGTTTGACTAATCATTGCCTGTGACTGAAACATGCACAGCAGTTAATGTGTGCTATGAAATAGGAATCAGTATTCAAATTTGCTCAGGAGCCAACTGTTACTGACACCACTGGGTTCAAGGAAGCATTTGAGTGTAGAGCTGACTCGAAATCTGAGGCTTTTTTTTTTTAAGAATATGAACCCTTCCCCTGAACTCACAGAAGCAAAATATCTTTGTTGCAGAATAAAAGCACTATCTTGGGAATCAGAAAACCCCAGTTCACAGTTCTGCGCTTTGTCCAGGCTCTCTGTATGCTCTCTGGTAAGTCCTTTAACCTCTGTTTCCAATTTCATGAATAAAACTGAGATAACTCTCTTGTCTTTTCACCCTCTCTTTGTTGTTTTTAAGCTCTCTGATGTAGGGAGTGTCTCAAACTATATGATTTGTCTAATGCAAAAAAACCCAACCCGTACTGGTGAGTGCTGCTGTGCCATGGGCACCTTGGGTTCCCACTAACTTCAAGATTGCAAATCCACAGCAGCTCTTTCAAAGAATTGCTCAGAGCTCACTAAGATGAGCTCTCACTTCATCCACTGGGAGTTTCAGGACTGAAAGCTGCCCATCACTCGTTAAAGAGTGCCTGCACCCTTCAGAAACACTGTCAGCAGAAATGCCACAAACTGATAGATCTATCCATCTGAATATAATAAGAATTGGCATAAACCTTTCTTCAGCCTGTTACTATGCAAGCCAGAGCCCAACCTTTCCGTGTGCTCTGGGCATTTGACTGGTTTCATGTTTGCACGTTGTCTCAGAAGCCACTCGGACCAGGGCCAAACCACCCCCAGGTTCAGGGATGGGTTCTGGGGCCAGCAGCAGATGTGCTGAATTACTGTGAGAGCCTGATCTTGAGGGGTTTCCAGGGAGGCTGGAAGCAGAAAGCAATGAAAATCTAGTGAGTGTTTCTGCCTACTTTAGAGTTTCACCCTCATATTTGAAAAGTCAATGAGGTAAAATAATTTGGAAAAAAGTAAAAAATAATACGCATGACACTTTCTCTCCTTTCCTTCAAATGAGTCCTGTAACTTCCCTCATTTCAAAACCACCTTTTGTTCCATTTTCTCAGAGACACTTCCCTTCCTGGCTCTCTTGAGCCCTTTCCACAGACTGACCGAGCCCACCACTCCCTCCTCCCTCTTTGCACCTTTCAGTTCAGTTAAATTTGCTTTTTCCCCACGTGGCACAGATCATTTCAAAACTGCTGTTCCTCACCTTTTCATATTATCGCTCTACAGTTATTTTCAAAACTCAGTCAAAACCCAATCAAAACCCAAAGTTTTTGCCATGATTTTGTCTATTCCGTTTTCCCCATTTTTACGTGTTTTTTTCCCCACTGTTAAGTGCTTTGCAGTGCTATTAATACAACAAACATCAGAGACACAGCTGAGCTGTGTTGTGCAATAGTGTCCAGTCTGAGACTCACCCACGTGTTGAGAATAATCCTCGACAGATCACCCTGGGGGCTCCAGCTCCCCGCTTGTGGGCATGCACTCAGAAGGCAGCCGGACGGCAGCCTACAGCCTGTTTTCCCTTTTCTTGTCTTTTTTTATTCCCCCATGAAGCGATATCAGTAATGCATCTAGGGACTGGCTCCACTTAATCCACAGTCATTTCTGTCCGTTTGGGCTGCACATGAAGACACTTGTACTTTCCCATAAAGGTTATCTTCCTTCTCTTGAAGGCAGTCACCTTTAAGAACAACTGACAACACTCACTATGTATGACTGAGTTATTTTGTATCCCACCAACCAGGAACTCATCTGCTCAAAACCTGAAAACAAATACCACAAAGGCATAACTTAAACATGAAAGAAATGCACCCAGAAGGAGCACAGCTCATTAAAATAAAATTTCAGGAGGGACAAACCAACAAATGTTGGAAAAAGAAGAGACCATAGGACTACAGAGAAGAAAATACATACTAGATCTCATTTTCTGACATTATAAGGTTAGAAGTTAATTAAATTGGCACAACTTTCCGGCATGAGCGATGAGACAAGTTGAAAAAGACTTTGCTGTGGTCTCACTGGCACAAACACTAAAATTTCAGCAGATGAACAAAAAAATAGAAGGGGTGTGTGTAGGGGGGGGGGGGTCATAGAAGATGAAGAAAAATATCTGACCACTTATTATTTTTGTTGAACACCATGTAGACAAGATCCATCATACAGACACCCCCTGGGACACCAAAACACCTACTGAACCCGCTGGGCTTACACCGTGAGCTGGCTCAGCCTTCATTTCGCCCCCTAGAACGACGAGGCTGGCCAAAGCTCTCCAACCCCGCTGTCTCCTCAGCAGTAACAGAAAGTGCAGACGTCCAGAGTGAGTCATTTATGAGGCTGATGTAATAGCCTGGAAAGTTTCCCATGCCTTTCCTGACGGAGCCCCAAGAATACTCACGGTAGTGAGAACTTCCATGGGATCCTTCCCAAGTAGTCCTTGGAGGGACAAAAATGGTTCAAACTAGACAGGAGAGTCTATTAGGGCAAAAATTATTCGTGCATGCAACACATATGGGGACTTCTGGGCTTTGTATCAGACTGAGCAGGCAGGTAACTGCTAACTTGCTAATTGGGATGAGGGACACGAGGAAGAGGGTATAGGCAGCTGCATGTGCTATTCAATGTCTGCACTGCCCCAGCACCTAGTGAAAGTGAGGAGATGGCACACTGGGCCAGAGGTGTTTGGGGTGCTCTCATCTTTTCACAAGTTTTGTTTCTGTAGGAGCACCCCTTGGGGCTGGTGCTATGCACAGGCAGATCCATGGAGGCGGTCTGTCCAGATGGGGTCACCACCCAAAGAGAAGGAGGAGAAAAGACAAGGGTAGAGACAGATAGATAGAAGACTACAAAGAACTGACAAGGCAATGCATTAATTAACATGACAGCAAGCATTTTCATCACAGAAGCAGTCTAAGAACCATCAGGGGTTTTTTTGTGCAGAACAAGCCAACAAGACCTTGAACAGACTTTAGAGAACAACTACTTGCAAGAGGCACATAATTTTTGGAGAAACACACACCATAAGTCCCTGGAGGACCAGGCAACACCCAGGCATTACTGTGTGATTAAGAGTTTTATGCTTAAGTATGAAAGAGTTTAGACCCAGGGAAAAAAGTTGCAAATGCCTGTCTTAGCTCTTATATTAAAAGCCCTTGGTGAAAAGGGGAGAAAAATACATGATGTTTGTAACCGAAGTGAAATGGGCCAAGTCCCACTCCCCCCTGCAGCACACTCACACCCCACCTCTGCAGCACGCTGCACACCGGCCGTCAGGCTGCCCTTCTGCTCAGTGACCACTACAGTGACAATAAACGCTATGAGACGAGGTGGCTCAGAACAAACCTTGCAAAGCCCACAAACTGCTGTAACTACTGAACAGACTGATGTTAGTGTGACTATGTAATTTAAGCTCAAACTTATCCTTAGCCAGGGAAATCAACAACATTAAAAACAAAACCAAACACACATAAACAAATAAAATCTCTGGCAAAATTAAAAACTGCAAACAAAAGTTAACGGACATCCAAGCCAAATTCAAGCACGCAGCAAGCAGATAGCTTAAGTCTCGGTGCCTTATGAAGACAGGGAAACGCAAAGGTCTAGTGGGGCTGTGGGGATGTTTTATCTGGGGCACTTCATCTGAGCGCATTTCATCCCCACTCGGTGCCTGCCTGCGCTGTGCCAGCTGGCAGCCAAATCGCAGCAGCCCTGCAGCCGCTCCTCCCCAAAGCCAACGCTGCTGCCAGGCAGACAGTCCCAGCCTTGCTCACCCAGCCAAAAGCTACAGGCAGAGAGGCAGAGCCTCCATAGGGTGTGCGGAGCCAGGGAGCAGGGAGGGAACGGATGATGTGACAGGGATACAGCCCCTCGACTACCCAGCTGGACCAGAACAGGATGTATGTCATGGGGGATGCCTGCCAGCAGGCTGGCTGCTCCCATCCCCGGTAATGTGGAGACAACATGTCTTCACTGTACGTAGCAGCTTGGTAGCAGTTTTCACAGCAGTGAGACACCTTGGGCAAGGGCAAACCTTGGGAGAAACCCAGGGGGAAAGCCACAGAAAGCCCAAGGAGCAATGCCTCTGCTCAAGAGGAACAAAGAGATACTGAGGGATTACTTGCTCATGGTTTTTTACTTAAAGAGCTGGAAAGCTTGGGAGCATCCAAGTGCAACTGGGCTGTGAAGGGTTGCCCCACTTAGGAAGGTGGGACAAGGTTTTGCATTGGCTAGTTAAGTAAAACATTCAGAAAGGTAGTTGCAAGGGTTACATGGCTCTCTTAGGCTACTGCTGAATTTTTTTGATCTGCCTGTGAAGTTTCTTGGTGTCTTTCACTACATTAAAAACAAGAAGCCAAAGAAACAAACATCCTGCCCATCTGTATCTCACATCACGCCCTTCACAGAAACATAGGAATTAGTATTTTCCCTCTGAAACATCCACAAAGGGCTACCAAACATTTCAGACTGCTCCTCCATCAGTCACCACCAAGCTTAAAGCCAGACACACCCCTCTGACTGCTCATTTCATACCAAGACCAACATTTGGTGTCTGAATTGCTTCCAAGAAATCATCAGGAATCTCAGGGCATGCCACTCCCCTTGAGGCTATTTCAAGAGTTTCCCAGAAAGTTTAGAAATCGAGACTATCTCATGAAGCGGCAATTGCATGAAAGAATCACTGCAGGAAGCACGTTCAAACGTAGAGGCAGGGAGCTCATGACTAGGCACAGCTGAAGCTTCAAGTGCTATAAAATGCCTTTTAGGTAGTTTTCCCACAGGTCAGTAGGCTTCAGCCTTGAGAATTGCTACAAAATGGTAAGTAGTTCCCACCTAGTAAATGTGAACGAGCAGCTAGTACCCTGACAGGAGAGTAACAAGGTTGCTTGAGATGCCTCCTAGTTTGGCAGTTTTCCAGGCATGGAATTCAGGAGTGTAATTTTTCTCCTACCATGCTTTGGTTAGGACCGTAATCCTGTGCTGCCAGCAGGCTCTTACCACATATCTATCTTAGGACCCTAAGAAATAGTTAAATATCTGTGAGACAGGGATGCCGTAGGGCAAGGGGCTGAAACCCACCCTTCAATATGCATGCCCTGCTCCTGCTGTCAAGGTAGATCAATGTTTAATGCAACAGCCTTGACAGAGTGCCGTTAATAAAGATGCAGAGAGCAAACAAAAACATCTGAAATAGCAAGGCCGTATCACACAGCTTGCTCTTCAGGAATCCGAGCTATTTTGCAGTGAATTTATGGCAAGTATTTTAAAAATGTATAAATGAGTGCCCCATCCCAGATCTCTGTCTCAGGTAACGTTCTTCTCCACGTCCAACTACACCTCAGGGTACCGCAGAGAGCAGGAGCCACGTGGCCACCCAATGCTGCTGGTGCTCAAGGGAAAGGGGAGCAGCCGTAGGGGACCCTGGTGTCCCTGCACTGCATGAGGTAAAGGGGAGCAGCAGTACGGCATCCCTACACTCCACTTCTGGCACTGGCAGCACTTGGCTACACATGGAGGACGTTACCTGGCCAGTGTGGGAACTGCTGGGAATGACCTTACATCACATATCTCTGTCTCTTGCACGGTTTCCCCTCTAGAGTAAGATGCCATTCACAATTTGCCTTCCTATAGTCAAATATAAATGCAAAAATTATACAGAAGAAAACTGAGTGGAAGTTTATGCATGTATAAAATACATACGTGCTGAACATCCGAAATGGTGGGAAGTTTTGACCCTTAAAACCAGTAATAGGATTTGGGCTCAGAATTTCAGCTTGGTTTTCTGAAAGCCTGTTCAAATAGCACTTACTAAAACATCTGATTTGGGACAGTAAACACATGAAATGTAGAACCAGGCACCTCTGGGCTGAGCAGCATGCAGACGTGAATCGATGGAGCGCTGTGTAGCTGGCCTGGGCAACACCAGGGGCAACCGCAGTCTCATGGTCTTCTGCTCAGCCAGGATGTGGCTCTGACCCCGTAAACAACCAGAGCCGGCCTCTACATCTCCTACAGCTCTCCCTACCCACCAATTTGTACTCTGTACCTCAACCTCTCTCTCTCCTTTGTGCTCTGAAAGCCACATGCGCCTCTCACAACACAGCCCTGCCTCAGGTTCACGTCTCTACTTTAAAAAGCGCTTTTCCATGAATAGTTGCTGTTAATCTCCCTGACAATAAGTTTCACACTAAATCCCTGAATTGAATTACCTAACTGTTGTACAGGCCAGACAAGCCCACAGGCCTATAAACTTATCAACAAAAGCAACACAGCTAATTCTTTGCCTTGTAGGCACCATGCACTTTAAGGAGTTTATTAATACCGATAAATAAGGTTTTATTCTCTATGTAAGAATAAACAAACCTCCAAAGATTTTTTCAGTTCAGGAATTTATCCAGACATCTGGATGCTTATTTGCAGCTTCTCCAGATTTTCTTGGCTGATGCATTGTGCTGGAAATCATGAGATTTCCAATGGATTTTGGTTTTTATCCAATTGGAAATACTTGCAAACGGAATTTTTCCTCCCAGCCTTCCAGGATTTCTAGGTTCATGTGCCGGCTGGAATCAGCATATAAAGAGGGGCATAGAAAGAAAGCCTCGATTAAGAAAAGCTGAGGAAATATTGTACTTCAAAGGTATCTTTTCAGCTTGGGGTGATGTTTCTAATTAGTTGCTAATGAAGGGAAGCTGATGAAGCCTTACTTTATGTGACTGTTTAGATGACTGTTCATAGAAGACTAGGACATTGAAGAGGCAAGATCTAGGCTTGTGCCAAGCTCATGTTTATGATCAGTTAGTGCGTGTGATGGGTATCCGAATTACTCAGTTTTGACTTAGAGATGGATTACTAGCTCAGTTTCTGACCCTCTCTATTCTCAAGCCTCCATGTCTCTCTCAAGGACGTCTGCTGGGACTGCTTTTGCCACCTATTTTGCAATATCAGTGGAAGGTGAGGAGAAAATGACTGCTCTGAGCTCAGTGGCGTTCTTTCCTATGCCACCCTCCAGCAAAAGGGTGGAAGGAAGTCGAAAAACAGAAAGGGAGAAAACCATGGTGATGGGAGGGCAAGGCAGAGATCAGAAATGTTCATGCGACAAATAATGGGATAGGAAAAGGAGGAGGAGATTGAGGAGATACGGTCTGAGATAATGGAAAAATCCCCAAACACATGGCCTCCCTTCTCCTTTCTCCAAAGTCAACCTAAATATTAAAAGATGCAGCAAAAGATAAAGGACGAAATCCAAACAGGGGACGCTAGGGGAAAAAAAAGCTGGGAGAAACTGTAGGAGTAAGGGAAACACCATGCCGAAATGAGAAAAAAAAAAAAGGGGGCCATTTGGGGAGAAGACACACATCCTCACCTATAGAAGAGACATAGAAGAGACACAACATACACTGTTGGCTTGGTATCACCCCAAAATACCTGGTTACCACAAACAGTAAGTGGGTCAGCTTTAGCACAGCCACAGAGATTCAATAGCAGAACCCTACTGGAAGTTGTTCCTCTGTGAACCGGTTCGACTTCTAGGAAATCTGCTCTGAGTGAACTTGTTAAAAGCAGGATTTCAGGAAAACAGATGTCATGCAACTGGAAGAATTTTGCATTATATTTAATTTCATCAGCATGTGATGAACCAACAGCAGGTTTCAACCAATGTGGGCTCTGAAAGCCGTCAACCACTTACCAGCATATTTAGGACACAAAGCACGGAGCGCACACTCAAGGTCACCAACAGGTGACATTGTAGACGACGGCAGACGATCCTGCCACGGCCTGACGCATCTGTACACGCTTCCAATGGCCCTGCACCCACCGCAGGTCAGGGAGTGTTAGTTTTATTGATCGGAGTAACTGAATGCAGCGTAATTTCTTTGAAAGCAACGCCTGTCAGTGTCATCTAGGGAAAATACGGATAATTGTCTATGAAGGGACAGATTTTCCTCATGGAACAGAGGGAGTGGCAGAACTTCTGTTCGTGCTGGTGGCTGTTGTGAAGTCTTCTGTGGCTTCCGTGCACCAAAAGGCAATAGTTGTTAAATACTATTTCCTATAAAACATAAAAATTCTCTGAAACTCTAGCTGAGAATCATCCACAATATGTTTTAAGACTTCCAGAGCCATCAGAGCAAACTAGAATTCATTAAGAGAGAAAATAAGATTGTAATTAATTAACTTATTGAAATTATGAATCAAGGACTACACAGGAAAGGCAATGCATCACTTTGCAAGTTATTCAGTTAATCAAATAACTGGGCAGAAATATTTGCATTAATAATTGCATTAGAAAGTGCTGATCACAATGTATAATAAATTCAGATTTTTAATTCTATAAACTCTATTTCAAGTTTGAGACATACGTACAAGAAGTTGCTCTGGTACTTTTTGGGGAGGTGTGGGGCTGTGTCCTTAGCAATTAAAACAAAACCTTTCTCTAGAGCACTCTGAAACACAGTCAGAGGAACAGTTGGAAACTCACCCATGTTATGCCCCTTCCTGTCTTTTGCAGAAGGTTCAGGACAAGGGCAGTTTTTTTAGTGACAACTTCTAAGAACAACTTGCAACCCAGCCTGGGTTATAAGACCCTGGGACTGCAGTAGCCAACAGCCAGCCCTTACATTTCCTGGATGTAATTAACCATGCTAGCACCTCCCTAGGAAGAGCAGCTTCCATAGGCACCATCCAAACCTCTCAGAGAGCCCTCAGCCATGTCCTAGCTCAGGAGCTCAATCTGGCCCCATGGAGCTCTGGTTTGGGGGAAAATTGCACCAGCAGCCCTGAAGGCATCTTGGCTGCCCAGATGGAGCCCTCTCCTGCTGTGCGTGTCAGCTGTCTTTTCCTTGGCACCCTCATCCCAACCCTAATCCAACCCCTGGCCTGAGATTTATGGGAGGGGAAGGCAGGAGCCAATTGGCCAAGAAGCAGCCCTCACTGCACTTTGGCGGCCCCCTCTCCCACCCGTACCGGCTTTTGTTTCCTTGGATCCCAAACCCAGTGGAAGCTCTCATGATTTTTATGTGTTCAGGATCTGAACATTTTATCAAGTCATTACAGATGCCTCTCACTCCAGACACATAGAAACACATGATCCAGACTCATTCTTACTTTCTGGCCAAGTGAAGCTTCCTCTACTTTGCCCAAAACACCTTAATTCTATTTCAACTCTGCTATTTATCTAGTTTTATGTTTCTACTACTTCTGCTTTTCACTGATTTGGGACTCTCTTTGTGGATAAAAGCAGCAGAATGACAATCACACTGAGTCATGAAGTCTCTCAAAATGCTTCAAATCAGAATAATTTAATACAGCTATTTGATATGAATGCAAGGTTATTAATATGCCAAGTACAGTGCTTCATTGCATCAACTTTTTCCCCAAGTTGCAGACATACTTTACAAGCAATAGACCTGTAAGGTTTTGTTTGGTGACACCAAGATGTAGCTTTTGCCCTTTTGTCTTTTCTGCTCTTTTTTCCCCCATAGATCTATTTGCTAAAATAAATTGAAATTGGGTAAAAGAATATAAGGCACAATTTATACTAGATATATCTGCAATTACTATCTCTGAATTAAACATATCCCTTCATGAATAATGAAGCAGAAATAGGCCAGAGGAAAAATGAGATAAGATCTTCAATCCATGTATTTTTAATTGCTTCATTATCTAAAATTTGGTATGAATAGCAGTGGATACAGTTTGCTGTTAATGCACAAAAAGAAATGAGAATTTTCAACCAAATCACAAAAGGCTATCAAAAATTAATTTTGTGTGCTGTGATCATTGAAAATGTAAGTGATTTTGTGGCAGTGACATAAAAAATACCATTTATATGCTAATAATGAACAAGTCATATTTTTTCATTTTGATGCAAAATAAATTTTATTTTCATTTTAATGAACTGTAATGAATTATAAGCTGTTTCTTTTTATCTTTAGGTAAAAGCTGGGGGAAAGATAATGGAAGGTTGACACAAAGACTGGCCCTGAATGAAAATAGGATGGAGCAGACCAGGACCCTTATTTCGACCTGTTAAAGTCCATCACTGACGTGGCAGTCCACGTTCCAAGGGTGCCTTTTACACCCGAGGTGTGGGCTATGCTGGACAAGCTCTGAGAACACACCTTGTCATAGGACAAAAAAGAGAAAATCATCTGCACTGGGTGTAGGGACTCGACCTTTACTTCATAGAAGCCCAAGCATCCTCAGAAGAGGGACTGCCATGTACTCGTCCATGTAGATGAGGCAGCTCTAAGCTTAGGGATAACTTCTGTAATCATGGATAAAAGCATCGAGCGTCACAAGGTACACCAGATATATTTGCAGTCCCTAACTCTGAATTAAACATGTTCCTTCATGAATAATGGAACCAAAAAAGGCCAGAGGTACTAAGGAAACTGATCCAAAGCCTATTAAAGCCAAGGAAATGTCTCACATTGATGCATACCATATTAATAAATAATTATGGAACGGGGCTTTTTTTGCTGTAATTCCTAGAAGCACTAGGCACAGTCAGGATCTTTATCACTTGAGTTGCTGCACACAATGCAAGAGATAGTCCTGTCCCAAAGGCATTACAATGAACGGATAAGGCAAGGGATAGCAAGTTGGATAAGAGCAGTGCAGGGAACCCAAACAAGCCATGAGATAATCGTGCTCAGCAATTACTTGCAGCAGTCTCAGCACAGCAGCTGCTCCAACGCTTCTGAAAGAGTCAAGCATGTACCAACACCAGCTGAAATCAATAGATATTGCAAACATTAAACACCCAGGAAAACCCAGCTCAGCTTTTTAAAATGATCCAACCATAATAAAAAGGCAATTTGAAACTGCTTGTTTTGTATTTACTGCTCCTTGTTCCCACTGAGAACTTCCCTCTGGGCATCTGCGCCTGCCTCGACTGAAGCCAACTCCTTTGCACCTCTGTCTTGTGAAGATTACCCACACAAATTCTAGCTTTAACTTCCTTCTTGTGGTCTTCTGCATGTTATTTAAAAGAACCTGTTGCAAATAGCACTGCTGTGACGCTCATGGTCACTGTATGCACCACTGCTTCATTTATATACCTATCGATACTGCCGCACCAGGCTGCATGTTTCCAAGCATCTGCAGAGGATGCAGGTATCCAGTGGGGTTCTCAAAACACCTACTCTAGAGACTGTGGTGCTTCTAGATTCCAACTGGCATTTTCATGCATGAAAATACCTTTAAAAAATTCATTCTAAGAGCCCTTCTACTTACTATTTGGACTGAAGTAGTAGCAGTAACACATTAATATTTATTTATCAAACTTTGCCATGAGCAACTACAAGGCCAGACTAAATCTGGGCAAAAGGACATGCAGCAATGGACATAAGTTACAATACAGGAAATTCTGATTAGATATTAGGAAAAATTTATCACCCTGAAGGTTCTCAAGCCTGGAACAGGGATCCAGAGAGCATGTGGGATCTGCATCCTTGGACGTATTCCAAGCTGGGCTGGAAGCCTTACAGAAGCATCCCTCTGTAACTGGATCTCCTGTGAGCCCTGGATTGGGCTGGAGACCTCTGGAGATCCTGTCCAACATAAATCACTCTAACATTGCATGTCTTAAGCATTTAAAGCCACTGTAATGTCATAAAAATGAGGGGTGGGTCTTACTGTTTACAATTAATTTCTCAGACTCCTCTGAGCTTCCCATGCAAATGCCCTATCAGGGACTGCAGCCTCGAGACTCCCTCTCAAAGGAAACCCCCTTTCACAGCACCACAGCCCGCCTGACTGCCAGTCCCAACAGGAACAGCGTCAGGATCTCCCATGGATGGTGCAGATATCTCACCCCTGGGGACACTAGCAGAGCTGGGCAAGATCACTGGCACCCCAGCGAGGAGACAGCTCACCCACAGCTCTCCGCTGGGCTCATCCTCACACAGTCCTTGGGACGTCAGCCCTCCTCCTCAAGCATGACATATCTATTCTGTGTTTATTTGTGCAAATATTTACTTGCATTATTTTTTTTCTCAGCAGGTCTATCTTTTCTACTCCTCTATGAATAACACACTTGATGGTGGGGAAAAAAATATAGTGTTTTACCTATGGGTTGTGCATATCGCCCTTGGCCTGCTGCAGGTGGTGATCAACAGCACTGCAGCTCCCACTCATAAGTCTCACTGAGATACTTTAAAAAAAATAACCTGGGTAAAACTATGAAACAAATGAAGGAATACTGAAGAAATACATTACTGAAACCAGTGTCCACACTAAAAGATAAAATAAATCAGCTTTATTTGGCAGCCCAAGTCAGACCTCCTTGGTAAATGATTGTCTAGGTTGATTCTGGCCTGAACTTATACACAGGATTCCACTCGAATTGGGAACATTGGACTGTAAAAGGACATAGCCGCTTCTTCTTCAAGCACTACCACTCACGCAGCTGCATCGTTTTAATCCTGACAACTAAATTGATTTCAAAATAAGAAAACTGTTTCATAGTAAATATTTCCTCATCCTTCACTGAAATTCTGATATTGAGATCTCCAACAGAGTTGTCCAAAAACAACAGTTGGTGAGAAATGGGACTGAAGTATTAAAAATTTCCTCCAAAATTAACATGACACTAAAAGTTTCTGGACATCTTGATCCATCTTTAACTTAAAGATCTAGCTTGTGGCTTTTTTGCTGAAAGGGAGATGTGTAAAGTGCAGCTAACAACTTCTGGTATTAAAATTTGTTTGGAGAATTGTGGAGGGTAGCATAGCACAGAAAAATATGAAAAATGACAAAACTAAAATTCTAAAAGAAATCAGATAACCGAAAATTATTTTAAAAAAAATAAAAAGAAATAAGCTGTAATAAGGCACCAATCCACTGGGCAGACATGTAAAGCAGAAGATTATAAAACAAAGAAAAAGCTATATAATATTTACATGTAATGTCGATTTCATTCAGAAAGTAACTTTTAATCCTGAGATTTGAGATCTTCCTTGTGGCAGATGGATGCTCCTTAGTTGAGTGTCATATAAAAAGTTATGCTGAAGTTCAACTGCAAGGTTTTAAGGTTGAAGAAAGATAAACTCTTGGACAACAGTATAAAAAAAAAATAATTCACTTGGAACAAAAGAACTAATTATCTTAAAATAGGCTAGCGGAGGAGTGTGGCAGGTGAACACCCATATTTGCAGATCTAGGCTGATTCCAAGTCAAATACAACAAAAATCAGATGCAGAAATCTATGAAGAAGTAAACAGGATTAAGACTTTATGTAGGACGAGACAATTCAATAGCCTGAGGCTTTCACAGGGTGCCCTTGTGAGCTCATCCCAAACCAGAGAAGACTGATGAGCACAGTGCCCAAATCCTTCTTTTAGCTAGCTACAAAATACCATGTTTGCATTTCCAGCAGCTGTCTATTCCCCAGTACTATTTACACCTTCAGAGGTTATTATCAAACTTACAAATTATTTATATTTTCGTTTCTTTTAGTGTCTGCTTTGATTTTCTTCCTTGAGCTAAATGCTAAAATTTCCAGCTGTTCCAGAAGTGAACAGTTTAAGACCTCATTTGCAGACTCGGTTTTGTTTCCTCCTTCTCATCTTTGGGATGCATACAATACTAGCACCATGTTTGACAAGATCTCTAACACAAAGCTTGATTGTAAATCCTATTGGTTTATCCTAATTATGTCAATTGTTATCATGAATTTATTCGCAAATTAATAAAAAAGAAAATGACAAAAAAAAAGGAGTTGGACAAAAGATTATCTAAATGAAGTCTGAAGAGGAATGAACTATGTTTTCACTCTTCAAAATGTGCATAAAAGGACTATGTAAGCAATAACAGAAAAATAACAGATGTCTATAAGAAAAAAAGCAAAACTGAAGAAAACACAGAGCTATGAATAAACACAATTTCACTCAATGAATTAGAAACATTTGTTTGGTCCAACAATGAAGCTTTGACAAGTGTTAAAACGTCTGTTTTAGTTACTGTCTTGACACAGTTACTGAAAATTGCCCAGATTTTTAAGGATTTGTCCTAATCACATAAAATTGTACCATCATTTTCTTTGGCTGCTACTATGCTCAATAGGAAATCTAGCCAACAAGAGACATGTAAGTCTTAATCATGCCTGAACAAGGAAGATTTACGATTCACTTTTCAATGAGACATAATGGGTCAGATAGAAGGTGACTTGCTTATTCACATTGTTTGGGGAAATTAAAGTATAGATTTTCTACAAAGTCTACATACATTTTTTTCCAAAAATAATTCTGTTCTTGTATTTTCTGCCTTTAAACTTTTCCCTTCTTTTATCATTGTATTAGGGTTTGTATTCTTTGAGAAACAGAACCAGGGAAAAAGGCAAATATCTGCCTGCTTGATACACTATTGTCTATTGTCTATTGACATCTTCAATTTCTAACTGTGGCCAAGTCTTTTGGGCTACATTGGGCCCCCTTCCTGATCCAGCAGCACCAACCGAGGAATCGAAGGGAACTTTTCTAAACAAAACTTGCTTTTAGATTAAGGAGGGGCTGCTTGCATCTCACCTCTCTGTAAATCAGACAGGCAGGAGCTGATTTTTTGAGCTGGAAGCCTCAGGAGCAAGCAGGACTTCCAGGATCACAAGCTACAGATGCTATTATACTCATGCAAACACTGCACAGCTTGACGCAGGAATTAAAATGTTCCAGGTTAGCCACATCTTGGCATCAATGGTCTTATGGAGGATGAATTCAGTAAAGCCCACCTTAAAACACGGATGTGAAAAATAGTTTGCATAAAGCCTGATCCTTTCCTGATCACCATTCAGTATATCCTCCTCACTAAGAACCACCTGCTCATCTATCAGAGGCTTGCAATGGTCATTTATCACATCCTGGGCACGCATGACTCAGAAACAAGAACAGCAAGAAGGAAGAACACTCTTCCCACCCTGCTGCTCTTTCAGGTAGTGTATGCCAAAAGTAACCAACAGCTCTGAAAAGGCTTCCAGTCATCCTGCACTGATTGTTGGTCCAATAATCACCCAGGCTGCACCAAACGTTTTCAAATTAGTCTGCATCCAAAAGTATTCAGGAAAAAAAGCAATCCCATATACCGTTACAAAATGGAAACCTATTGGCTTCATCCTGTGAAATGTTTTCCTTTTGTCCAGCATGAAAAGAATCAAAGGGATATATTTAATGAACATAATTTTTTCCCTTCGAGACAAGTCTTTCTCTGTGATAGCATGCAGAAAAGTATTGGGTAATGGATCTGATAGGAAGGATGACAAAGTGACAGGATGGGCACTGCTGTGCTGGCCCCAAATCAAGCTCTGCCAATATACCTCCACCAGCTATTTAGTCACCAGCAGTGTTGCCTTGGATATGACAAACAACAGATGATGGATTTGACTTCATGTCCACAAGGAGGGCCTAAAATTGTCCCTCCTCCAGATGTGCTTTGTATTTGCTAGGAATCACTCTCCTGGTTTTCATCAAGTACCAGGTACTGCACCATCTACACCACCACAGAAGTTCATTTTTCTCTTACATGTAAAGTTCAGTGCATAAGGAACAATACAAAGCCTAACAACAAAAATTCAAAAATAATGGCTCCTTCTCCCCAGCTCTACAAAATCAGTTAAGGAAGAACACAAACATTGAGAGATCTTGGTGCAAAAGGCCAGAACTCATTTTACCTCATTTGGGTCTGATCGCTTTCGGAGAGCACTGCCTGTAGATTTATGATTCACCAGGTAGCACTAAGGATGTCTCTGCAATTTGGCAACACCCTTTTAGATTGTTATAAAAGAGAATGGAAATTGAAGCTGAAGAGGATGCTGTAAAGTAATTGGGTTATTAACTGCTTCCATTCTGAATGACAGGCAGGTGCATCCAGAAAATGCTATTTCCTATCATTTTTTGGACACACTGCACCAGATACTTCCAACATATTTCACTGAATGCCTTACTTAAAAAAAAGATGCTTTATTCTCCCCATTAAGGAAAGAGTAGGAACTATCTGCCAAATCAAGGTCCTTTTCAACCACTTGCTGAAGACTCTATGACTCATTTAGAAAAAAAGGAGAAACTACATCTTTGACAAATTTCAAGCTAAGTAACAGGCTTTTGCCTTCCTAAGTTTCCTGGTTTCTTTCAGATTTTACAATACACTTCATTTTGGCATGTGGTCACAAAGAGACAACTACTGGGTATGACCGCTTAGAAACTGCTGCTTTTCAAGTGATTGCAGTAGGAAAACAGAACTGCTGTGTGCACGTCAGGGCTGCTGTATCCACGTGCACTTGCAGGGTTAGTTTTCAGTGTTGCATCTTTGAAACAAGCAGACTCTACAGGACTAAAAGTCACAGACAAAAATCAAATCATACCTGTGTTGAGAAACTCTGCTGCCTCACTTCTCACTTCTTTCTGATTTTAAGGGATGTTAAGGAGGTAGGGGGTATAAATACAGGCAGCCAGTAGGCAGCCGTCAAAATAAGGTTTGAGATTAAATACGCGTAGCTGTCCAAGTGGTGGATTCTATTCTGGACTTGGAGTAAATTTTGCTTTACTTTGACAAAGATCCCCAATATTCACTCTCACTTTCCTCACTTCTGGCAATTCTGCTGGTCTCCCCACAAAAGGCTGCGATGTGTCACACAGTTACGGTTAGCTGTTCAGTAATAGCTCAGCCTTTGACCAGCCAACATGGTCTCGTTCAGTGAGAGCAGACAGAAGGGAGAGAGACAGCTAGAAAAGGGATTTCCCTACACACCCCTTCCATGAAAAGTTAGACTATTGGGGGAATAGGGAGTGATTTTGTATAAATGAGGACAATACAGCAAATTTTTTTCCATTTTCTTTACAAGCACCTGAAGTATGCAGAGCAGTAGCATGTACAACCACACTAATCCACGCCTCGAGAAGGCTCATTACCAAGAATCTGGACAACTGTTAGAGCTCTCCGTGAGCTAGTCTCATTACCTGCCAAACATGAGTGCTCATGGACAACTTACTGGTTAAAAGCAACAAAGTGCTGTGAAATGATAAATTAGAATGATCGTATGGATGCCTCAGTAAAAAGTAAAGCTGCAGAAAAATATATCTATGTCTTCATGAAGGGCGGGGACGGAGAGGGAATCTGCTGAAAGCAGATGAATTGAAAGGTGTGTGTGAGAATAATGTAGGACAGATCAGTACCTACAGCAGCCATCCCCGCTTAGCTCCATCTAGAGAACAGAGAGCTGAGAGGGAAGAGAAGATGCACAAATGCTGAGATGTCACAATTGTTTTGTTTGCCTTTTTTTTTTTTTTACAAAAAAGGATGCTGTCCTGGAGGAAATAAAACATCAGAAGAAGTTAGCATGTAATGTATTTCAGATGTACCATTTTACGTATAGAACAGATAATTTTTTTCTCATATTTTTAGGGGAAATAAGCCTTAGGTAGTCTCATAACGTCTTTGTATAATGTCAAAAGAAATGTGAACATTTCAGATAGTCAGATCTTTGTGAAGCCTGTTCAGAGGGTCCTATAATGTATACTATTTGGCAAAGGGATTTATAAAGTGTTGCCAAGTCACAGTCAGTTTTTGGATTTAAGATCCTGGTTGTTTAAGAACCTGTTTAGAAAGCAATGCATCATGGCACATCGTGGCAGTGAAGTTGTAAATGGCTTCCAAATTTTGAATAAACTCTACACTGCAGTGGAATACGGATCACTCTGAGAAACAGTCACAGGCTTCAGAAAGAAATGCAGGCATTTTCCTACAAAATCAGCATGCCAGCTCCTGAGGTGGAATAAATCAAAATGACCCTTTTTCAGATAAAGGGAACAATGCTGATTTACACGCACTAAATCATATTAAATATTTCTTGAGTAACACCGGCCTAAGAGCCTCAGGATGGGATCCTCAGGCAGAACTGGATGCCTAACTCCTGGTGGCTGCACAGAATTAGGCATCCAAATCCCTTCATGGAGCTGATCCTAAGTGAAACAGCAACCTACAGGCATATTTACAACATGCAATAAATACAGAGTACTTCGTATCCAGACTAGTTCCAGATTTGGCACCAGGAGAGTGGTGACAAGCAATGCACAGGCTAATTAGCCCTGTTAAAAGGGCTGTACTGGACTAACACAGATATCCTGCTCCGAGGAGCTGAGCCAGTATCTCTGCTGATCTGTGCCTTCTAGACACGCCTGCTTGCTTGGCACTGTTTCATGGCTTGCTAACACCAGGCTAAGTTACACATCACATTCTCATAAATGACATAAGCCCATCCACTCAATTCAATGCTGCAAGGAGTCCCAAGCCTCTGGAGAAGCCTGGCAAACTTGTGGGCAAACAGCTGGAAGCGAGGAGCAATGTTCGGGACATCACAGCTTGGGTGTACTGCATGTGCCACCACACTGCTGACAGCCAAAGTCAAAGAGACAGCCAGCTTGTCTCTTTCTGCCACCGGTCCCCCAGCCCTGCCAGTCCTGAGGCAGTGCAAGGAAAAAATGCACTTCAACTCTGGTCATGTACAAGCATAGACAACATTACGCCCCTCCAGCCTCAAAACCCTGCATGGACTTTGCTCATGACTTTTCCCATCCACGTAAACAGAGCTGTGTTGATCTGGCTGCTGTTGAACAGGCTTAAGCAGTCCTTTCAACAAAATCATCTTATTTTCCTCCACCACTGCACCTGAGGTTACTGCCCTCTTGAAGCCACATGCATAACCACACAGAGGTACACTCTTTCACCCAGCTCTGCTCAAAGGACCCATGTTAAAAACAAAACCTACTTATGAGAGCATTTCCATTTAACTGTATGCCTTTGGCAAAGTAGAATAACACATAGGTTTAGCAGCTCTGCACAAAAGGACCTGGGTCCTGGTGGACACCAAGCTGAACACAAGCCAGCACTGTGCCCCTGCAATAAATTAAGCCAACAGCATCCTGGGTTGCTGGAAGACCATCAGCAGCAGTCAAGGGAAGTGATTAATTACCTCTACTCAGATCTGAGGAGAAACATCTGGAGTGCTGCTTACCCAGTTCTGGACAAGTAGGTACTGAAGCAAGTCCAGTGAAGGGCCATTAAGAAGACTAAGGGCCTAGAGCATCACGTAGGAGGGGAGGCTGAGGGAGATGGGTTTGCTCAGCCTGGGGAAGAGAAGGCTCAAGGGTGGCAGTGCCTTTTTAATGTATGTAAATAGCTGATGGGAAGAAGTAAAAAACACTAAGCCAGACTCTTCTCAGTAACAGGACAAGAGACACACATTGAAATACAGGATATCCATGCAAACTTAAGAAAAAGTTTAGGTGGGTTTTTTTTTTCCTTATGTTTGATCACCCTTGCAAACACTACATGTTTCCTAGAGAGGCTGTGGATTCTCCATCCTTGCAAGGTATTCAAAACCTGATCATGGCCCCAGGCAACCCTCTGTAGTTGACCCCACTTTGAGCAGGAGTGTTGGACCACCTGGTCTCTAGAGGTGCCTTCCAACCTCAGCTTTTCTGTGATTGCGACTACTCCATGTACACATGCAAATTATAACTGCAGAACTGAAGAGGGCAGCAAACTGTAGGGGGAAGGGAGAGGACAAGCTGTTGGTAGTGGCAATCTTTGAATGCAACACAGCTGTGACCAGGACACCAAAGGTAGCTCCATGCCCCTGTCTGCACTCTAAGCCACACACAGTACCATGAGACCAGTTAGGATAAACCTCAAAGGCATCAAAGTGATTGCTGACATAATAGATGGAAATACAAAATAAAGTAGGATTTAACCAGCACCCGATGGGGTAAGCAAATTGGGACATAATTGGAGGACAGAAGTCCTAATGAGTTATTCAGCTTTTAAGTTACTTACTGTAGAGTTTCATTACATTTTTTTATACAAACTGAGCATGAAAGTTGCTCCTCTGATGGCAAAAAGAGAACAGATAAAACTCAGAACTCTACACAGCTTGCTGCCTCCTTCCTCTGCTGGAAAGCAATAATTATCTCAGGCCTGCCTAATACTGTAGGATTTATCCCAGAGGGTGTTAGTACTTTCATTGTTCTAAACAGCGCTGGGCTTTTTCATCCATAGATCTCAAAAGTGCTTTACTGTGAGGAAGGCAAGCAGACCTCTTTAAAAGACATAAAACTCTCTTCAACCCATATACATTTTATGGTGCATTCATCTCTCTTTATACATGGTTGCCAGAACTGTGACAAGTGCTTGGCAAGTCCTATAAGGCAGAGGGAAATTTCTTTGTATAATTTGGGAGGAAAAAAGCCAAAACACCCCAAAAAGGAACATGGGATTTAGTGACTGTGCAGTCAGTAAGGAGGCTGCTACAGTAGCTTTCGATCTCTTTTCCCTGTACAAGTTCAGGGTGGCTTCTCAGTCTTGTTCAAAGCACCACTCAGTCACAGATGAGTTACATCAACCTCTCTGGTCTGCAGCATCATGTGGTAGGGTCTAATCGCCCACCCAAACTATCCCAGAAGGCTATGCCAGGAGCCGGTGTGAATATTGAAGAGCTGTCTCTTCCATTCCTTCCCCAGAGGAGATCTGCCCTTGCAGAGTCGGGAACAGAGGTGCAAGAACATTCAGTAGCTTTGTAAATCAAAGGGAAACTGTGTTATGGTGATGCTAAAACTTAACTGGGTCCAGATTGGCTTGGATTTCTTTAATCCTCACAGATGTTGAAAGAACACAGTCTGGAGGGATGAACTTGCAAAAAATGATGGATTTTGTACAAGCCACTGGGGACTTTATTCCGGCTTCAGACATTGTGAGCATCTCACTGTGGGCCAAACATATCATATGTTTGTTGCCCTTCAGCACTCTGATCCTCCACACAAGGAATGGCAGGTAAGATTTCTGGCTGGTGTAAAGCAGATAAACACAGTCACAATCCAAAACCACTGTCTTTCTTGCTCAGTTATTTCAACAGAGGAATAACTGTACTGATCAGCTCAGTATCCTACCTCTGACAGCAATAGCTTATGTATTTACAGAACGGGGACCAGAAATAAGTGGGACAGCCACGGAGTGCTCCCACCCCTAAGATCCCCCCAACTTCTGACAGCCACTGGCATAGGGAGCTAGTAGATGTGGTCCCACGTGCACCAGCATGTCAACTGACCCTTCAGAGCTTCCCTGATCTCCTCCTGAACCTGCTTATAGCTTTGAACTTCACATCTTTCGTAGGTGACTGCTACAACATACATATAAGCACACAAGAGATTTCCTTTTTTGTGTTTTAAATGTATTGCCTATTTCTTTCTCTATTTTTCATTTACTGAGAAACAATGAAAAATGATTCCTTGTTCACCTGCTCCACACTACCACGGACTGTAAGGAGCTCTATTTTACCTTCTCCTCAGTGATCTCTTTTCCAAGCTGAAGACTTGTAGTTCTCTCAGATGGAAGCTATATAATGATATTCCTGCCTGTGTCCACAGTAGTCCTATTAATATCCTTTTGGAGATGAGGATTCTAACTGCATACCAAATTAAAGAGATGAGCACAGCTTCATACAGTAGCATAATGGCATTTGCTTTGTTCTCCCTTCCTTTCCTAGTAATTCTTAAGAGTCAATTTGCTTTTTCGACTGCTGCTAGAATTAGTTGATGCTTTCAGAGAAATATTTACAATGACTTTCAGACCACCTTCCTTGGTGAAAATAGCTAATCTAGAGCCCATCAAGGTGTATGGAATAGTTAAGGTTATTTTTTCCCCTTGTGTATTACTTTGCATTTATCAATACTGAGCATTTGGTTCCACACTGCCACCCAGTCACTTTTTATCATGTTTATTCTGCAGTCAATTTTAGCTTTTACTACCTCGAATATTCTGTCTCAGTAAATTTTGTCAGCTCACTATTAATTAATCCTCTTTTTCTAGACTATTTATGAATGTGTTGAAGGGCACAAGTTCTACCTAAAATCCACAGGAAACTCATCAGCAGCATCCTTCCACTATAAAAATGGTAATTTTTATCATTTGCTTCCTGTCCTTTAGCCAGAGTGCTTTTCCTCTTAATTTTTGAGAGCTTAGTTTCTTTGAGTGCTTTTAGTGTCAGACTTTCAACAAAGTGAGTAACAACTCAAAAATGAGTAACATTAGCTGGATCACCCTACTATACATGTTCTCCTCAGAGAATTCCCATTTCTGAGGCATAACTTTCTTTTGTACAAAACCTACTTTGACTCTTTCTCACCATATCATATTTGTCCATGAATCTTCTGGTTTTATTTTTACGATAGCTTCTGCCCATTTGTATATTAAAGTCCTATCTACCGTTTTATTTTTTCCAGCTATTCTCCCCTGAGCCTCTCTTAAGAACTGACTTAATATTCATCACTTGCATATTTTAATAGTCACAACATAAGCAAAACTCTTTGTTTTTCAGTTCTTTCTTTGCTCTCTTCTATCAGAAGCTCAATAACTTCTGTCTCATTCTCTTCCCCCTCCCCAAAGGATACAGAACTTGTATCATTTTACTCCTAGAGGACTCCGCATGTTGCAGTCTTACACTCATTATTTCACACCTTGCTGCTTTATATAGACTACTATAAAAAATCCCTTAAGTTCTTAGAAGCATTAGGTGCAAAAAAGCAACCTGCTTTGGACAGTACCCATTCTGCCTGTATAATCTCCCTGTAGTCTAAGATGTTCTCTATTTTCTAATAAATTAAAAAAACACCCTTTCACCATTTAGAGAGAATTCAAGCATGTATTAACACACTGACCATTCATCTAGCCTGTCTTTAGCCTCCTGCTTAATAGACCTCATTTAACAGACTCCCACCTACGAGACTAGCGGTTGATCCGGGTCTCAATTTCCAATAACCAAATTGTCCCAGCAGTACAGCCCATCCTGCCTATACCAGTGGGGGACATTCCTTATGATGAGAAGATCCCCTGCCTGGTGGACTGTTCCTCCCTCATGACCTGTCTCTTGGGGGGTGTGTTCAGTATTTTTCTAAAGATTTGGGTATAAGAACCCCACAGCTTAACTTCCCCATAACTTCTGCTTTTTCACTCAATTCCAACCAAAATCCTGTCTTCATTATTAATGCCAGAACTTTTGGTGACCTTAAAGATATTACAGATAAGGTTAGAACAGGGTTTCTTTGCCAACTAGAGGTGATAAAAAGCCTCTTCAAAGTAATTTTCTTTACAGACTGACAGAATGTATGCCTTGCTTCAGTCACCTAAAGGAAAAGACCTCAGCCAAATTGGTGGCAGGGGTGTGGTGGTAAAAAGTAAAGATATATATTCAGTTAATCTTTTAACATAGAGGGTAAATAAGACAGAAAAAAGACAATAACTCCTTAACATCACTGCAGCACTTGAGAGGCAAAGGTTTTCTTTTAGGTGAGTCTCAACAGGGAACACGAATTATTTTATCAGACGTCTCTGGGCCCTTGATTTCCCTTTTAGATAGAACAGCAATATCTGCTTTTTTGTGGTTGAGTTTGCTGAAGGTCAAAAAAAGGTCTTAGATTTCTGCCCTCTGCCTATCAGTATCAGGAAATCATTATTTCTATTCTGTGTCTCGGCCCAAGCCCACACAACAGTATCTTCTTATCAATGGATTTGAGGTCGGCCTTAAGTTAGCATTTCTGAGCTTCCTCAGGAAGAGTTGTTACTAGCTAGTCATTAACCAGACAGGAATATCAAGAATAGGATGCTTTAGTGTCAATGATACAGAAAAAGAAAAAAGATTTCTTCTGCCAATAGGCTGTTGCAGCCCTGAATGGCACCAATAGTTTACAAGTGCCTTCTGCAATGAGAAAAGGTCAATGAAATGACCTTTCTTTTTTCTTTGATCCCTCTTCTTTCCACTGACAGTAAGCCCAGAATAGAGTCTGGTATAAACCTGGCATGAATGACCAGAGAACCGAGGCACAAGTTTTCAACTCTCCTGGGCTAAGACTTTACAGTTTAGTCTATAATAATGCAAGTACCTTAATTCCGATTTGCAAGAGAAGTGTATGTGATCCATAGTACAGTATCAACCAATGTATTTATAGCATGAGATCAGCCTTCCTCGTCCTAAGTTTCTACCTTGCATGGAGTTGATAATTACAGATTTACTTAGCTACCGCTAGAAACCTGCAAGCTCTTCACTATGTATCTTGCAAAGAACCTCATTATCTGCAGTTCATGATGCAAAGGGTTCCTTAAACAGTCCTCCCCAACCATTTTAACAGTTTGACTCTTAAAATTGAAATGGGACTAATGTCCAGGAGCTGTAGAGGCTCAATGCTACAATGGGACCAGAGTACGTCCTCAGTTTGGCAGAGAAGGGAGATTAGTAGTTAAGCACCAGCTACCTTCCAAACTCACTGCACAGAGGCACAGCAAACACCTCCCTGATTCACCACACTCTGTAACAAAATTCAGAAGTTAATCTGAGAACATAAAAAACCTGCAAAGGCATTTCTTTACAACCTTCTCCCACCAACAGTTGTAGCTAAGCTCTTTCTTAGAATCATTCACCCACCAGAGTACAAGTCTTTGAGATGTAACACCTCACCTCAATGCTGAAGGGCTCTCAGTATCTTGAAAACTGAGACAGCTGGAGGAAGGGATACTTATAGCATAAAGAGAGATATTAAATGCAAAGGGCTAAAACCATAGTGATGTTTATGAGCTGACAGACAACCATGATGCAGCCAGAGCAACCAGAGCCAGGTAGTCCTACAGATCAACTCCTACCTCAGATCTGCAGTGTCTGCCTCTCCATGGGGAATGCTCAGCACACCAGATCACGGAATTGTCGTCAAGAACACTGGCTACACAACATGCCCTGGTGATGCTCCAAGTCACAGGACACAGCAATGATGACCCCTCCCCACACATGACTAGGTAGCCCTCTGGATGGATACAGTCCCGAGGGACCCGAGGTGCTTACTTGGTTAGGTGGCAACTGGGAGCTTTGCTCCAATGGCTAGAGAGCCTGAACAACACTATCTAACATCTTTTGTGGCTTTAATTAAGGCTGCTGCCCCCCATTTATTAGCATTTAGCTGGAACTAGAGTTTAACCATTATTAGAATCAGTATAATTACCATATGCCAGAGATCCATTTAATAAGCTATGTATCTCCACTATTTGCATTTCAAGAATAAACTGGAAATAGTAAACATTTTCTCTCTGATACCCCTTTGAAAATTAGACTATTAAAAAGGGCATACAGTATAATACACAGTATTTACTACTTCAGGTTTATCTTGCAACACTGTAGCTTTCAGCTGACTACTGACTGGGAACCTAATTTTGTAGATGTGTAAAATGTTGCAATAAACAGATTACTATGTATTTCAAACATTAATTGCCTTCCAACATCTAGGACTTCGTCAGTGAGCTCACCAACAGGTTTTATTGGCAGTATAAAGTTTTTACTGTGTTGACAAACGCTTTAAAACCACAAATGCATCAGACCTAGCAAAATGGTGGGGTGAGATTACAGAGAACAAGTCAAAAATTTTATACTAAATTCTTCCCACCCTATGCCACCTGTGTCTTTTACACAGCAACCCAAATTAAGCCACAGGAGAAGTGACAACACTTATAAAGAAAAGTAATCACTCTTTACCAGAAGCATTCACAAGGAATTGCTAATGAAGCAGCGTATTTATGCCAGAGAAGTCTAAGACACAACAGAAAGGTCTCATTATATCGAGTGTTTGAAGTATTTCACCATGGTAAGCCAACGCAATGCAAGACCTTTACATTTGTAAGACAAAATGAACCACTTAAGACACTGTTGTGAAAGTCCTGATTTACATTAAATGGAATTTATTGCTATATTATTAAATTGACAACTAGTGTAAAACTTGCCCCTGAGAAACGTGTGCTGGCATCATACAGTTTTACCTAAGTATTAGCAGGAACTTCCAGGAGGCAAAATGAAAGTAAATAAATGAGAAGGCAATTCATGAAGACAACAGAAATTTGAACTGAAGACTCTCTGTCGGTCAAAGAGAGTGTGTGGGAGAGAAACAAAAATAACTACATAGTTACAAACTCACAGCCTGTATCTTTAATAAATGCACTCCCTGAAAAACAAGGATCATCAAGAAAGGTGGAATGTCTTCCATCTCTGTAATCTATAAATTTTATCTAGGTTATCTTTTCGATAAAATAAAATTTGATCAGTTTTCCTGTATCGCTCTGATTCTAATGAGGACACACTACTTTTTATTTAGTGGAAGAAATGGTCAAACTAAAAATGCCCCGCCTGATGAACTTGGTTGCTTTTGGTCCTTTGTGGCTGCTCAGCGAGTTATTTTAAGCCATTCTAGAGCACTTTGCAGGCTCCCCCTGGAAGAGGAGGCACCAGGGCTCCCAGAACATCCACAAGCAGGAAAGCAAAAGTGGCCTTTCCCAGGGGGAAAACGGACACAGGAATGTGCCCATGGTTCAAGTATGAATAAACAGATATTATTTATGTGTGTCCACAAAGTGCCAAAAAAAATACCAGTATTTTCATTTCCAAAGTAGGATGTTTGTTTCTTAATTGTTCAAAACATGCAATTTGCTTAAAATAGTAGCATCAAACTCTAAATAACTCAATCAACATGAAAAGAATAAGCAGACTCCTTCCTGGGAAATGCAGCGTTTCCTCCCTTCATGCCAGAATTGACTCAAAAGAGGTTTGTTATTGCCATGTTTTGTGAGAAATTCAGCATTAAATGCGTGATCACTGTTATCAGTATGAAGGTGTCTGACTGCTAACCAGAGCCCCCTGTGCTCATCTGAAATTAGAAACAACAGTCGAAGCAGCCCCTCACCCCAACTGTCCAAGTAGCACTTACCACCAGCAGAGCTTTTCCCTTTACGTATATAGAGAAAATACTTTTATTTTTTTTCTATGCAGCCTTTTTTCACTGATACAGGCACCAAATCACCTGTATCACTCATGTCATATGCTGGCTAAAGCCCAATTCCACTTCTTTTGATAAGCTGTCATCAAAACATACCTCCATACGTACGCACACCTACCAGCCTGAATTAAGTTTCCAAAATATATGCACGATTGACATTCAAGAGCCATAAACAAAATTAATGGCCATCATTCATGCAGAAAGTTATTATCAGGTGACACTAAACAAACACAGGCGCAAAGTAGAATAGAAGTTTTTTTTAATAACGGATGTATGAGTAATTTAACTAATCACTACAGTCAGTCTAGCAGAGCACATTTTTCTCGTACATAAGCAAACAGAAAGCTGGGAAGTTATAAGCACTGTGCTGGCAAATTAATCTTAGTATACAAATGTCACTGTGGAAAATTCCTAAATCCTTTCATTTTCTATTTAAATTATAGGATCAATTAATTTGCTTTAAAGGTTTAACCTGGACCTGCATTCCAAGAGCTAGAACACTAACAGAAGGGATGGGAAGGAAAGCAGCATCCAGCTCCACAGCAGGCTGGACACGGCCTATTCACATCCCCGCACTTGTTTCTGGAACAACCAGAGGGACCAGCTACCAGGCTTTCAGACAGAGCCTGTTCAACGCCAGCAGACATTGCTCAGTGATGGGTACCTTCACAGAGCAGATGTGACCATTCCAGTCTCCCAAGGCCAGATCCCTAAACGGATCCAGCTGCAAGAAGCCATGAGAACAGGTTAAATGTACAAGCCAACCTTCCCCTTGGCTTGTAAACAGATGGGTTTAGAAGGAGCCAAAACCTGAGTGGGAGCCCTTCTCCTGCAGATGCCAGCAGGGCCCACATCTGCTTACGGGGGGTGGGGGGGGGAGTGGAGCTGGCTGGAGACTCCAGCACCCAATTTTGCCTCCTTCGTCTTTGGTTGAAGCCAGATGCTGTTAGTTTCTCTGGTACCTCCATTGAAGTCATAGGAAAGACCAAGACAGCTGAATCTTGAGCCACACCAGGACAATATCCACAGTTACAAGTGGCAGAATCACACCCTGGTTAATTAATTCTTGCAGGTTTCTAATGAGCAGAGATGGTTTGTATTCACAGACAGCATTTGCTGCTGTTTTATAATATATGCAGTAATTACGCAGCTGATGGAGCCCTATGTAGCTGCTAGTTCTTTCCTATACATAAATTAACAGCAGGATTTGTGTAATGACAGGATAATGAAGGCCTGGGTCATTGGTATTCATCTGTAGAAGGCCTTGAGAGGCAGGGTCAAAGACAGAAATGTTATTTGGCTAATGCAGATAGAGACTGTTGCTAAAGGATTTGTAATCTTATTCCACTCTAGACCCATATTAACTCTCTCGGTGGCTGATAAAACAGCTTCTTGGGTTTGGGTTTTTTTTGGTTGAGGTTTTGTTGTTGATTTTTATATTTTTTTTTAAATCTTTTATGAGGTGCTTGAGGGAAGTACCTTCCTCATAAGACCAGTTCTGTGCTGGATTTGTCCCACTGAGGCAGTCTGCCATGGCAGAAAGGGCAGGCTGCCTCTAGCAGCTCCACCTTTGGGTCTTAGCACACAGGAGCAGCCAGGGAGTTGGGACAAGGGCCTGCAGGAGTCCTGGCTCCCTTTTCTTCTCACTTTTGTGTCTTCTGTTCCCTGTTTGTGCTCACTTTCCACAGTTCTAGGGCTGCTCCAGGGCTCTGATTTTCCCCAGCGCTACAGGGCAGTTTTCTCAAGTGCAGCAGAGGCTGCGTCTTGGTTGCTTGGGCAGCAGCGTTTTTATTAGGCCGTATTACAACTTCTTGGTGCCTCACTACTTAACCTGTTAGGTTTGGCACCGGACATCCTTGTGCTGAGATAATGCCTCATTCCCTCTCTCCATCCGAAGCACCCTCAGTGCCCTGACACCCTTTCAGAGCCAGGCAATGGGCGAACCCCGAGGCCAGGCAGAGGCACTGGCCAGCCCCACACACCTCCTCCTGCAGTGCGCAAGAGTAAAACATACTAATGCAAATGCACAAGGTGCAGCACTGTGGCTGGGCAACCAGATGCCAGGGAATACCTTTGAGAGGAGTTGAAATGCAATCTGCAGACAACCATGCTGCTGAGCAGGGCAGCTGGGCAGTGCCAGCTGCCTCCCAGTAGGTGAGCCTAGGGAAAACTGAGCAGCCTTGACCACAATCAGCACTATTCGAGCAGGTCCTCAGCTCCACAGAGATGAAAATTCAGCTTTTTTACTCCTGTTCTTGCAAGTGACAGAAACCATCCTCTCTGCCCAAATGCTTCCTCTCATATTCAACCATGCGCTCCACTCCTGTTCCCCTCACCCTGCTCTTCTTTCTCTGTAGCCATGTTTTGCCAGGATACAACTCCAAGAAGCAGACACAGATCTTCCTCCTCATCAGTGCACCCAGACCAGACTCTTGGACCCCTCATCCCCTGGTGTCAGCATCACCACCTGGCATGCACATGATGAATGGTGATGATAATTATCAACTCCCATGCAAATTTGTGGACCCCAATTACTGCAAGACAGCTGGCTGGGAGTGCAGGGAACAGTGATGCACACAGCTACATTAGACAGGGCTCTGAGCTTCTCCCTCTCTTCTTTCTAATCGACAATTGGAGAATTAAAAGCAACACTTGATGGTGTCTAGCTTGTTATGTGTGAATGAAACCATTCCTTGCTGTGCTCATCCTCAGCTCCCACAAAAGCAATAAAAGGCCCTCCTGTGCCTTATTATCCACACAGCCTCCGCCTGCCTCCAAATTCTCTCTAGCTAAATGAACCATGGCTGCCTCACTGCACAGAGGAGGGGACCACGGACAGAGCCCCTGAAGGAGTTAAGGAAGAGCCATGCATGGATGATGGCAATCTAAAAAAGACACTCCAAAACGTCAGAGCAGAGGATCGTCACTGGTTTACACATGAGCCTGAGAGGCTGAAGTTCCTTTTATCCATTGTGTTTTATAGTGATATCGCTTAAAATAAATATTTGGTTGACAGAGATCTTTTCCTGTTGTGTCTGATTTATAAAGCACTTTGAGATCCCGTGGGGAAGAGGGATGCTGTGTAACTGGGCTTAGGAACTGTTTGAACAGTCCTTTTCCACGGTGCTGCTTGTGAGTGTAACAGTGATACCTGCACAGACTCTTACAGCCAGAGTGCCTCACGGGAGAGTCTTCATTCAATAGTCTTAATCCTGGGATTCACTCCCCTTTGATCTGTCCCATCTCTGAGATTTAGAGTGTGTAGAAGTGCCAGGCTCAAATACCACTGTCTTTGACTCACACCTTTCTTTTGTTTTTAACTGATAAATTTTCACTCATTTACACCTTCCTATTAAGTATCTCTCCTCAGGACTACAGGCTGCGAGTTTATTACTGTCATCAGAGCTTGTGTGTCACTGATCAATACCTGACCTTTGTAGCCTGGGAAGATGATTTCTGGCTTGGCAAAGAGACACCAGTTGGAGCAAACCATCTCATTCTGATAACTTTGTTCAAATACTAATAAATATATCACAAAATATGAAGCTATTCCTATGCAGTGGTGCAGCATTCTGTTCATCACCTACAGCACCCAGACATCATCCAGCACTGGTGCCTGCAGGCTTCCTCACACTTCCAGTCCAGCCTCATCTTTTCTGTCATAAGCTTTGCTGATGACTTCCTTCAACTTCTCTCCTCTTGTTCCCTCTGTTTCATAGCATCAAGGTTAAGCCTCTCATCCTGGATCCTTGAGGAGCTCCCCAGCTTTCTTCGCCGCTTCTGTTCACTCCTACCTCTTTGTGTTAATATTTCTACTTAACACATCAGCTCCAATGCTGCAGCAACAGAACTGTGCCAAAGTTACTGGCAGTTTGCCATTTCTTCTCCAAACCTGCAAGAAATTGCTCGCTGATAGAAACCAGGAAAAGAACCAGTCTCTGGAGCTTATACATCCAAAAGCAAAATGAATGAATATTTAATCTCTTTCATTATCTATCTTCTTCTTCTTGGAGCCAGACTGGGATTCCCCTGGGGAAGTCTGCAACACTTTCGATCAGGAAAGTCACCGGAAAGGCTTAGGGAGTAAGGTCCACCCACTGTGAACAGAGCAAATCTAGCTCTGAAACTGCAAAGTCTTTAAGCTGGGCTTTGTGGTTTACGTGCCCAAGAAGAACAATGTGTGTGACTGCTATTCTCCAGATAACAAACAAAGCAAGTAATAGTAACGAGGATAATCACTGTATTAACAGTGGAGTTCGAATGGCATTAATAATTGTTAATATCAATGCCACAACTAGTCATAATTTTATATATTTCATTTAGTTTTATAAATGTCTCAGAGTTGGGATCTCTACAAAGTACGCTCCTACCAAGAGCTGTTGACAGCATTTGAACATGACACAGTACCTCCTGGCGCTATAACCCCAGTGACTCAGTGGAGAGGATTTGGACTTCCTTGTCATTATTAGCTTAATGAGAATACCTTAGTGAGTTTTGCTTTCTCCAGGATAGTTTATAGAGGTATGTTTGGCAATGGCTAAACCTCTGCAAAATCGCTTGTTGCAACTGAGATGGGGTAGAGAAGAAGCCCTCTAACAACTGCATGTTGCTAAAGAAATTGCTTTCTGTGATACGGAGAACTACTGGGGCAAGAAATAAGGAAACAGGGATTGAAAATAGCAGAAAAGAATATTTAAAGTGTAACACTTGAAACTGAAAAGTACTTGTGTCTACCTTGGCACAGTAATCTACATCTAAACATTTTTTCTTCTGTGCAGAAGATATGTTATAAATTTAGTGAAAGTAGTGAATTTTAGGGACAGTTACAGCCTCACTGAACCAACATTTCTCATACCTTGGTAATGGATTCGGGACAGAAATACAGAAGGCTTCCCATCCCATCCATTCTCATTATCAAGTCTTTCCCTCTCTTGCAATCCACTTATGCATAAAAGCCTGCAGAAAAGCATACATCTCATTAGTTTCCAAACCAGTTCAGTGGACTGTTAGAGATGCCAGCATGGATTAAGCCTCTGGAGAGAGATTCCCTAATAGCTTTAGAAACTTCATATTTTGTGATGTATTTATTAGTACTTGAACAAAGTTATCAGAATGAGATGGCTTGCTCCAACTGGTGTCTCTTTGCCAAGCCAGAAATCATCTTCCCAGGCTACAAAGGTCAGGTATTGATCAGTGACACACAAGCTCTGATGACTTTGATGACTCTGAGTCTTGATGACTCTGATGACAAGTAACAAACTCACAGCCTGTAGTCCTGATCCCATTGCACGACCAGCATGTACAGACCCCCATACAGTCCCCATGAGCTCAGTGAGACCCATGAAGCCACATGGGTTTTGTCAAGCAGATCAGATTAAAAACTCAGGGACCAGTAATATCCTCACTTAAATCAGCCATAATATGCTACGCTCTCTACTATAAAGACGGCAGAAGAGATAATGGTTTATAGTCTCCACTTTACATACAAATTCAGCTGTACATCTGTCCAATAGTCTCTTAGAGCATTTCCAATGGATTTCAGTAAAATACGTTATTCTAATTGTTAATCATCTGAACATCACATTTAAAATGAGAAAAACATTGAGAAGTGCCTTAAAATACTCATTACAGTGGAAAATGTCTATTTCTGACACGCTTTCCCCCCCCCCTCCCTCCAGGAAATCCCTCTTACTTTCGTTTGCCAAATATCGCATTCTGTGTCAGTTCCACCATCACTGAGCTCGAACATTCCCTAAGTACAATTGCAACACATGACAGCCAAAGCCCCTGCTTACTACCAACTTAAAAAAATAGATGGAAGTTTATAAAAAAAGGAAGGTCTGGCCTAATCAGTGCCTGCCACATGAAATAGCCACCAGGACAACTTCTGTTGATACACTCTTTTAGGGTACAGCCATTGAGAACCAGCCTTTCCGTGCAATTAGCAGTATTGGCACACTCCCTGCAAACCACACCACGAGCATAAAGGGGTTAGAAAGCATTTAAGCCTTTAAGCCCCTAGATCTCCCTCTGAAGGTGTCCTGCTCTTCTCTTCTAATTCATTAGAGAATAAATCTGTGATAAGCTAAGTAAATTAGATTCAGTGACATTCTGCTAATTGAGTCATCTTCCTCTGCCTGGCTTGGCTGGGTTTTTAATTACCAGCTAATCTCATCAATATGGTGGATGACTGGCAGTGTGCAGATCACTGTCGTACAACTGCAGCGAAATAGAAATAGAGGTTCACGGCTCATTGGGTGACCCAGGTCTCTTTTGTCATACACAGGAATAAATTGGGCAGATCCGCAGGTCATCTACTGACCTCCAAGTACAGAGAACAAGAAGGATAATGAAAGGTAAATAAACAAATAAAACTAACAGAGCTGCTGGGAAGATCTGCAGCAGTTTCAGGAACAATGGAGCAGGAGGGAAAAGGGGTCTGTAAACCTGTCCTGCCTCCTGATGAAGCCCTGCTGCAGTGAGGGACTGGGAATGGCATGAATTGTGAAAGGGATAATTTTATAATTGAGATCATATTCAGTTTGCCCTATTGTAGCGAGCAATACTGCGGATTCTCCCAGACGTTGTTGCACTGCAGAGCTCTGTTCTTCGCAATGCAGAAAACTCCCAGGATTTGCAAGGGGAAAGCCTGTGCCTGGCACACATGTCCAGGAACACACACCTGGATAGGGTAACAGCAAATCAAGACAAAATTGTCCCCTATAAATCTCTCATATAGTTACATTTACAGCTTAACTACAAAGGCTATTATTTTCAAACTCAAACTAATGTACCGCAGCAGAGGCATGACCTGCTGTCCTGGTCACTCCTGCTCCAGTTAAAATCAGTTAAAGGAACAGATTTTCAGCTTCACTGAAGGCATAATCTGGAAAATTTTTTGTTGTAGTTTCACAGCAAAACTGACTCTGCTGTCAGATTTACCGAGGTGGATCCCAGTGTGCAGGGGCCGCTGGCTGGCCCAGGCATCGCAGCCCCTTCACCAAGATCTTAAAGCAGGATCAAGGCTTACATTTGTCTACATCTGTTTCTCTTTCACATTTATTTTTAAACTTACCTCCATGACATAAGAGCCTAGGATACGTTATTGTCTCAAATCAGAGATTTCAGGCAGAGATTTCTAAAGTACATTTACAAACTTTAAATCAAACACTTGATTAGTAAAGCAAAGAACACAAATATTTCTCTCAAGCTATAATTCTTCCCAAGCCTCACACCTGGGCTGTTGACATCAGTGGAGTTTTATACCAACATTAGAAGAGGCAAGTCCTGATTTTTCATTTTTCTAAGGTATCTTTGAAGCAGACAAAGCCTGAAGCTTAAACTTCTTATCTATTTTTATCTAGCAATAGTAGATTTGTTAGGGTAACAGCCAAAAGCAGCCATTCTTGAGCAGAATTTCAGTCCTTTTTGTCTCCCTAATATAACTGTTAGTGGCTCAGTCTCTGGAAATAACCAAATAAATGACTGTCCTGCATAAATATGTTCTGACTGTATAAAGTATTTATAAATCATCCATGTCATCTAGGAGCCTGTTCACTGATAACGTGCTGTTTCAGTGAACAGCACTGACAGTAAGTTCCAAAAAAGTCACAAAAAATGAACATGGAAGGAGTGCGAGCACCATCACAGTAAAGCCATTAAACATAGGAATTAATGTCTCTGTTTTAATCTCAGGGGGAAAAAAAAGGTTTTTCTTTTCTTATAGCACTCACTTAGATATCTTTTAAAACACTGTTCTTAGAGAGCTTATTTAGGCACACACATGCTTTCACAGGAGCAGAGAAAGCAACACATGCATAAGAAATAAAATTATTCCCCATTTTTCTCACCACAAAAGGCAGTAGAGCTGATGTGCAGCCCTGCACGGAGAGGAAATGTAGGAGGAAACAGTGAAGGTCCTGCCTGCAAGTGCCATACTCCCCCCAGCTCGTGTTTCATAGACCAGTTTGCAAGAATGAAGAACATTTAATTACAAAAGGCCTGCATGTGCTTTGAGTGAGACGTGAGGCTTAACCTTGGCAGCAAGGTCTGATGTGAGCTGCGGGGGCTGCCCAGGCCCTCGCCTGCTGCCTTGCTCAGGGGTGCGACAGGGGCAGAAGCACTGAAGGGGGGGTTGAGGGCTGGGGCACGACCAACAGGTGATCCACAGGCAACGGCTCTTGGGAGGAGAAGGGAAAGGCAGAGACTTCAGCACAGCAGTGACAACTTCATGCTCTACCCAACTGTGCCGCAACTCTGCAATGCAAAGCTTCATGCTGGCATTGTGTCTGTCAGAGAGGGTTCAGTCTGTAACTGCCCAGTCAGCAAAACTGCTCTTCATGTTCTGTCCACAAACAGCTGCTAAAGCATTCCCAACACCCAGCCAACCATTCCCTTGGCTAACTAAAAAACATTCTGAGTGTCTGCATAGGTACCTCCGAATTCCCCCACCCCTTCTCTTTAGGGCAGAGCTTAAAAGTAACTGTTTATATAGTTACATAGCCATAGATATTTTTTCTTAAGTACTGTGCCAAGGTCTGCAGACAGAGATGGATTCTCAGCAGCCAGAGTATTGCTGCAGAGAATTCTGTCTGAGACGGACTGATGATTATCATCCTTCAATGGGAAACCCTGTGGACATGGCGACTTCTCACAAGCTGACAAGAACGCGGGAGGAACAAAAGTTTATTCTACCCCAAAAAAACAACCAACCACACAAAAAACCCTGAATGTATGTGAATACTTGCTGGGCAGTCAGGTCCCAGCGCCAACACTCGGACCTGGAGGGCTGGGGCTGGTTCTCATGACAAGAGGCCATAGTCTTCAGCAGAAAATGACTGCTCCAGGAAAATTCAAGATGAGAAATCACATTTGGCCATTCCTAGGCACTCGAACAACTCACCGTAAGGGTATTTAGATACTGTCTCAATGTGTTTTACTTCCTACCAAGGGAAGGAGGAAGTGTGACAGCCACCTTCTGGCACGAGTGTGTTGTTTTCTTCTCCTGTTCTACTGTGAAAGCAAGTTGACCTCAGCTGCTTGCTGCAATAAATCTTCTCCATTTTCTACTTCCCTCATTATTTTCTGTTTAAAGTTATTTTTACATTAGACTTAAATACATTATACTCATTTCTCTAGCAGCCCTGACACGTTGTTAAATGACCATGAATCTACTTTAGTTGCACCTTAATTTATTAAATCTCCTGTCTGACTCCAGTGTTAGTGCCTCTATTGTAGGATCATGGGAGGTTTGGGTTGATTATCCTCCTAACTGTATTTCATATGCAGAGCCATTATTGCACTCTGTTCCATGCTATTATAATAAAGCAAAAAGCTCTCATTTTTTCATTTTCAGTTCACACTGGGAGACTACATACCTTATTAGTTTCTTCTAAGTTCTTATATTCTGTTTGTTGCGTTGCGCAGTCAGAGAATACAGATATATTCTGCCTCTAAGAGCTGCTTTGCAGAACTTAGGGATGGATAGAATCTGAAGGAAAAGCATTTCTCCTGTTTTTATCAGGTGAACTAGTGCATCTTAGCTCCTGATAGCTCTTTTCCCTCTCACTGCCAGCATGCTGTCCACATCCTTAGGGGCAGGTAATTGCCAATCTGCACATTAAGACACTCCTGTTGACCACTGGGATGTCGGTATCAATTTCTACCTGCCACTTAAATTCCAAAGCATTGCTAATCCCACAGGGCATTTTGGTTTCTTTTGGTCAACAAAGCTGAAGAGAACAAAGCACCAGCACTGCCGGTCATCCCCAGACCATCAACCAGGGCTGGCCACATGCAGCTTTGAAGCTGGTCCCACCCCACCACCTGAGGGTTTTGCCTTCGATAAAAGGCCAGCTTCACTTTCTCCAAAGGAAATATTCCTTCCCCCTTTTTGAGAGCTCCATTTGCACGTTGCTTTTCTTTGCCTCGACCACAGTTTCACTCAAGCTGCTCTTTGACTCACACCACAGTTTGCAGCTCCAGTGCAGCCCTACAGAGTTTAATAAATGGTCTAACATGACCGCGAGTGGCTGATTAGTACTCGGTGGCCCCTGAGCAGCCTCGTGCCACCCAGAGGTGGGTCATCTCAGCTACGCTGGGATCAGAGCGCAAGCAAACACATGCACTGTGCTGCTCCCTGGGCTGGCGCAAATCAGAGTCCCTCCTGCGTGATGGAGCAGCTATTGATTTTTCCAACTGTTCTCAGGGGAACTCACAAGAAGAAAATTATTTTCTTTTAAGTTCAAGTGCAGGAGCCTGCCTCACTAAAGGCTCATCTTCGCATATAAGTTTTACCAATTCAGCCTGAGTTGTATAATTACAGTCATGAAACACCCCATAGTGTGGAAAATCCTATAAAAATGCTTTATATAGAGATAACTATATGAACTTAAAACACTCTCATATCAGTATAAATGCACCCCCATGAGAGCCTCTACAAATATAGTTACTGTCCAAAAGCATACATCAAGGAATTTTATAACCCTGCAGTGATTTATGTCACTGTATAGCATTGAATAGGGTCTAGTTCAAGCCTTCCAAACACAGGAAACAGATGAATCTTTAAAATCTCTGGAGGTAAAAAAAAATTAAAAAAAAAAATCTATATTTTATATCATATATTTATATTTTATGGTGAGTGCTAATTTAAGCATCACACAGTTATTTCTCCTTGGATTTCTAGCTCCAGTTCAAACAGGCTTTAGTATTTTCATTACAATTCAGTATGTTTATTTAGCATTAGAGCTGGCTGAACTATTCATTACTAATTTAGCCTACTTATTTATTTTTATTTATTTATAGTAAGTGAATCTTCATCAAGTAAATCCTAGTTCTCCTCCCACAATGTTCCGACTCTAACAGCATTCCCTGGAGAGTTTGGGGGGACGATCATTCAGACCCATGGTCTATTCACATGTATCAATTCCCCATTTATTCTTTGAGGGGTGTGCCTGAATGCCTGAGTGTTTGCAATGCCTCCTAGGAGTTCCTGCAAACCCATTTCTGGAAACAAACATTATTTCCCATTCTGTTGTGCCATAAAAATAATAATTAAAAACAAAAAAAAAGAGAAAGAAAACACAGTCCTCCCTCTCACAACCTATCTGAGCACTTAGATGAGCTGTGCGATACAGAGTCATGTATTTCCAGTGACAGACAATGCGTAGCTCCTGTTCAAAGCAACCCTGGCTAATTCACATCGCTAATGTAGATCCCCATTTGCATACGCAAGCTCATTCTGTCCTTGCTTCCTTCAAATATGTAAAGGGCAACACATTTTACTGAGATTTTTAAATATCTCAGATGTTGCCTGGTGTTATGACGACTGCCTCTCAGTACTTACTAGCAAGGACATAAATAGCTGAAACTTAGTCACCATTACTGAAGGGAAATAAAGATCAGAGAACATCACACACAATCACACACATCCTTGTTTTCTGGAGCTGGCTGTTCACTCTCGCAGAGTTCACCGATTCGATCTGCTCTGGTCTATACAACATACTGAAATATTTACTTGCATCCATTTTAAACACACTCTGCTCCACAAGATGCTAAAGGGACATCCAGGTACAAGCCACCATTCATTCCTCTAACAAATAGTCACCCCACCGATCACGCTGATTCTGCACGAGGCTGGGAGTCTTCTTACTTTTGTGCTACATGTCCAGCTCTTGAGGCCCTTACAGAGCAAGAATGGCCAATTCTGCTGGCTTTAAGAGCTCCCTGCAAACCCTTACGCATCCCAGCTTGTGAAGGGTGTACCCCAGAGAACCAGGGGGAAATTCTCAAGCTTCCACCTCTGGGAGAAGGAGAATCCCACAGCGATCCCAGTGCTTTGCTGCAGGTATGGCAGCGCTGAACCTGGAGTTTGGTGCAAGGGAGATCAAGTGGCACTGCCCACAGCACCCCTTGCTGCTTTGCTTACTGTCACACCAGCAATTCAGATTTCCCAGCAGCAGTGGTGATTTTTAACTTTTAATTTACCTCTTTCAGCACTAGCTTAATATTCCATTTTTCTTCCCTGCTATAGCCAATAAAAACCCAAATGAGCATGCTTATTATCAACATCTGACACCAACAGTAGAAATCCAACTCATCTCCTCAGTCCTGCCTTAGCAAAAGAGAGAAGTTGTTGAGCCATGGCTTGAGGCAGCGGGGCTTTCTCAGCTCTAGGCGAGTTCTGTTGAGAGTTTCTCATTCCCTGGAGACATCCTTAAATTCCCCCTCACTGATTCAGTTCCTGATCTTTCAGTGAACTAACTCCCAGATTTAAAAATATCAAGGACTTGAATATACTCAACACAATAACAAGCACTTTTCCCACAGCAAAATCTTTTCCATTTATTTACCCCTGCCTCTTTTAGTTCATATTCCTTTAGCTGACCCCCAAAAAGCCAAGAGTTTTACCTGCTCACCTTCCACCTCATACGCCTCCCTTTTCAGTACTACAAATGCTGGCCCTGATAACACATGGGATTGTGTATCAATTTTCAATTCAAAATCAGTAAGCGTCCCTTTTGCTTTCAGGTTGTTAGCTCATTCATCTTCTGCTGCAACAATAACGTTCATCTGATGGATAACCCTGTGCAACTCAGGCTGTCATCGCCCATGCACACCACGCTGGTGCTCAAAAGCACTGCTGTGTTCACCCAGCAGGCAGCAGTTTCCGCGGTCTCTGTCTCCGAGCACTGCAGGACCCTTCGCATCAGCTTCTCTCCGCAGGGTCACAGAGCTTTGCTGACATCTACCCCATCGGCGTGCCAGGTCACCTACCCAGCAGGGGAGGTAAAGCCAGCAGCATGTGCTCCACAGGAAGCTGATTGTCCCAGGTTAATTCAAGATCTTTCAACAGATCTTGAATCTCGGGCTGTTTTGTTCCGGGTCTCAGTTCTAATCCAGTCTTTCATTGCACACTCCATTAGCCCAGCCAAGATTTCCAGCTGGACTCTACAGCCTCAGTCACTCATCCGTTCTGCTGCTGCCCCACGCATCTTCCACGCCCTTCAGTTAAAAATCATCCTCTCTGAGATGTGCCACATTAGCATGGCATTCCCAAAACCTCTTCAGTACACTGACCCAGACCATGCTCTGTTTTGCCTAAACACTATTTAAATACGCGAAGTGCACCAGAGCTAGCACCCTGAGAAACATCACCTCTGGCAATCTTCCTTTGCAGCAGTACGCGGCACATACAAATGTGGAGGGAAATACTGTTTAAACCCTTTCCAAACTTCCATCTTTGTTGGAGCCTTTGGTTCCATTGTTTCTCCATTCAGACCACTGCCTTTTCCTTTGCGGCACCACACACTTGTTCCAAATTTACTCATGGCCCAATGTATGTGAAAGACCATCTTTACTGCATTTGCCCCTGCCTAACTGAGGCTTCTAACGTCCCCTATACCTGACACTACTCTACACTAAACACAGCAGTACCGTTCCCGATACCACAGGAGAGCTCAGCAGCAGTTCAGGGCAAACCCCGTGCTCATGACACCTCTTGGTTTTCAGAAGAGCCACCTACCATCTCACAGCATCTCTGCCTCGTTCAACAGGGCATGTGGCAGAATTGCTCTGCTCTCCTGGAGAAGGGCTGTGAGAGCAGTCCTACCTCCATTTCCTGCTCCGTACTGCAGCTCTGACTCCTCCCAGGCCTGAAGTGAGCACTTGGCAAACTCTATGGACAAGAGGAAGAGCGCTCAATGGGATTTGGGAAATGAAACACTTCTGGAATACAAGCACCATCCCGCAGTTACTATGGAAAAGCCTCAGGACACCATCTCACTCCAGGATTTCTCTGGGATACTAAATCTTTGTCTTTTTTTCCCCCCATCCATGATCCTTATTAGTTTCCCAGACCACAGTAAGAAACAAGTTTTTGAATCACATTTTGGGACCTAGGGCATGGGAAAAACATGTCATCAATCATCCTCTGCCAGTGACCTGCTGCCTCCCTTTAAAGATAGCAACCATCCAGTTACCCCATCTAAGGCACGTGCCCCAGAAATGGCCACCCTGCACCTACCCATCATGGGAAGTGACGCAGGGCAGGCTGCAGAGACACAGCTCTGTTGTCTCTAGGGTCTCACAGCATTCGTGTTCTGACAGACTAACAGCTCATGAGGAAAAAATAAAACTGGAAACTGTTGCAATCTGAAATTGTAAAAATCAAACCGGACTCATTTCATTCAAAAAATTACTTTCTTTTCCCGATTCTTTTTCTTTTCTCCAAAATAATGGGGAACAGGACCTGCCATGCTTACAGACTGCACAACTCAACAGGTGACCAACAGTTTTCATCCACAGGAAAAGCCTGACGGTCTGCGACTGATATCTTCACTTACTCCCTTTCCAGATTGCATGTCTTGGCCTGTGGGCTGTAGCCAGAGCTGTGAGTCATCTCCAGAAGACTTTCAAAAAACAGTTGATCATCTTGAACGAGAGTCACAGCTTTGAGGTCAGCCCTCCCTTCTCCTGACCAGAGTGTGGCTGGGAGGCTGTGACTCACGGTGAAGTCAGGAGTGTTCAGTCCACAACTTTCTTTTCTGCAGGAAATTATTTAGTGCAAGATTCATGTTACTTTTTGTATGCTTTTAAAAAGCATCTCTTTTAACAGTGGCTTTATAGTGATGTTTCTGATGCTCTTCGCCCCACAGAGGGTTTCAGATCACAGATGTTCAGGGTTAAGCACTGAGCAAAGCAATCCCGGTCACCAAAGGACAGCATAAGAACATACTTTGCCAGAAAACTGCAACGTTCAGAAAGGCTCTCACGACTATCAAGAGCCACTCAGCGTTTCCCTGTTTCAGTTTCCCTTTCTGCCCACAGCACCCAGGGGTGGGCACTGGGGATTTAGAGGAGGGAAAGGCTAAGAGTGCTCTTTTCACTTCCATCAGGTATCTTCACACGGCTTCACTGGTGCTGTGCGTGTTTTCTGTGACCTTTTCATCAGTGCCATGATTAAACAAACCCCATAAATGGAATTAAATAAACCAAACATCTTTAATGCTGTCTGCCTATCCAACACGACTATCCAAGGCTTTCTGTCCTAAGGACACTGCAGCAAGCACAACAATATGATTGTTTAAACAAACCCCATAAATGAAATTAAATAAACCAAACATCTTTAATGCTGTCTGCCTATCCAACACGACTATCCAAGGCTTTCTGTCCTAAGGACACTGCAGCAAGCACAACAATATTCCAGTCTGGCAGCCAGCTCTAGTGAAATTTTCTCTGCATCCTGTACCATCCATGGAGGGCCTCCCTTCTCCAAAAGCACAAGAAACCTCCAAAAAATTCTTGCTTTCTTTGATTCCCCATCAGAAAATAGCCTTGGACCTTCTTCTGTGATAATAAATGGAGGCCTATGTCTGCCTGGACGTTAAACAACACACAGTCTGCACAGCTTAATAAATACGGTTCTTCTAAGATTACCGAAGGCCCCCAGAATGAGCAATTTCACTAGGAAAAGCGTAATACTTCTTGCAGGTAACTTCCTCCTGAGCAAAAGGGGAAAGAAACCCAAAAAACATTGCCTTGGTCTCCTTGGTTGAACTTCAGATTACATTCACCAGACGTAACTTTGGTATAAAGCTTGATCCATCTGTATCTAAAACACAAAGCTATTAAAATTCATGCAAATGTTTCCATCCTCATAATATAGTGGTAAAACTCTGCGGCAAATACGCACTGTCCCCGACCTCAGGACTCCTCAGCACCAAGGTCTCTTTTTGATTTTTCGGTTCCATCAGTGACTTGGGAAGGACGAAAGCTCCGCTGGCCGTATGCAGTGGCCAGCAGCCAGGTCACAGATGGGCTTTTGTTTGCAGCGGGGGATGCCGGAGGGACTCTGCAAAAGGCCTGAAGTCTTGAATAATGCAGAAAGTGAGAAATGCTTTAAACAAAAATAGTTTCTGACTAAGTCTTCTCATGGAGCCTGGAGCACAAACCTGCCAGCCCCGATCTGTGTCTGAGACCCCTCGCAGCAGTTCCAGGGTCCTGGCTGCTTCCTACGGGCTTGATCCGGAAAACCACCCAGCAGAAAACAGCACCCTTTGATATCTCTCTCCCTACCTCAATATCCCCCACCCCGGCATACAAAGAAGCTTTTATTTGCTAATGAAAGGCAGGAAGCAGACTTAAATTAATCAAGTGAAGTCTTTCTCCATTTTACGTAAAGAAATTAATTCTAGTTAAACAGAGGTTTTGCCGTACTTCTCATTTTGAGACCCAACAACTGTACAATTGAAGTGCATACAAATGAGTGTCATTACCACTTATTTCCCGGGACAGCTGTAATCCCAATCCTATGAGCCTCACAACAGGAACCCTGACAAAGGAGAGCAGTGCATATCCACCTTGTGACAGCAATGGCATTGGGTAGTTGCAATTAGTCAATTAGCAGTAGGGCGGGCTAGATTTTGGTATTGCTAAATCAAAATCACTTTTTATTTGTTCTGGCCTGGAGACATTCCCAAGTATTTCTTCCACTCCAGATCAAGCTGTAAGGGATTTATTTCACTTTTCGATAGCATAGTCTTTATTTATTCTCACTGAATAATTTGTTTCCAAATCATTTGCAATCCCAGCCTGGGAACTACTTTGAAGGACAACTGTAATGAACTACTTAGACTACCACATGCACCAGTCATGTTAGGGATCTGGGTTCTTTTGTTTGTTTTAAAGGCTCCTGGGTTTTTTTCTCCATTTATTATATACACATCTGTCTCCTCTTAAATGAAAAGAAAATTTTAGAGTAACTTTCTTCATGTGTATAACCCTCTCTAACATCAAGAATTACTTTCTTACATCTATTTTCCCATCAGGCTTCTTCTAGCTCTTCTGTGCCTACTGGAATGATAACCCGAAACACAATACCAGTCTTTAGACTTCAGTGAAAATGGTTATTCTGTGCATATTACTGAGATGGTCGTTGAAAGAGATGATGGTTTACAATTAAATGAAATGTTAACATACTCATGATACCTGGCTTCAATTCCCGACTCTGTCTGGCTTCCGAAAAGACTTTTGGTACTTCCTTTTTTCAAGCTGTTTTCTTTCTTGCAGAAGCAGTAAGTACTGGCAATGTCAATACAGTGCCTGTAGCAAGAAACTTCTCAGGCAGCAATGTACATCAATTCAAATAATCCTAAACAGAAGGCTTAGGAGGAACAAGTAGGATTTGGGCTTTAAACAGCTTTAAACTGCTACTGCTCCCCTTAACACCTTTTAGTTGGGGGGGAAGGTTGACTTCTTCCTTGTTTTGGTGGTCATCAGGAAATGTCATTTTGTGGTTTAACAAAATGCACAGGCCAAGGGACTTGCAGCAAAGGAGGTCCAGGTATGCCAGCTACCATGGAAATCTGGTAAGCGAGGACAATTCTGACTAGCACCATGACCAAAACGCTGTCCACTGCCTCCTCGTTTGTATGTTATCTATACCATCACCTTAAAGCACCACTGAGAGGACCATGCTTGACTGCACAGACCTACACTACTAGAAAACTTCATGCTCCTTGCAGCGAAGAAAATTCATCCTTGTTTTGGTTCACACCTTTTTATTCTTGGTGTCTGTGGCTTGTCCTTCTTACTGTTGTACCACTGTTAAAATACGTTTGCTCACACCCACCGCTCCTTCAGGGAGCTGGTGTGACTCTGGTGAGGCTCAGCTGGTGCGTCGGTCCTGCCTACTAAACAGCCAGTTCAAGAAAGCGGAGTCCCAGGACTGTGCTCAGTAACTCCTGCTGACAGATACTCACAGAGGTTCAGACCTCCCTCTCCAGGAAGCCACCACAAGCCACTGTGTCCTCACACTGGAAAGATTCCAGTGCAGGGCAGACAGCTGATGGAAAAGAGCAAAATCTGTCCCTGTGAAATTCTCAGGCTTCAAAATTTGGCTATGACCTGAAACATGAAAGATACCGGTGAAATGAAGGTCAAGGAGACGAAAATGTTTTGACAAGGTCTAATGTATTTTGGGGAACTTTAATCCATTCCTTTTGACTTATCTGACAGATGGGGTGAACTCTTAAACGCTGGCAATATTGCAGTCTAAAGTTCATCAACCCATCCTTGCTCTTTTTGCAGGATTCAGCTGCCCGTCCTGCAGCCCTTCCCTGAACCTCCAGCCAAGTGTTGGAAACACCTAATTGGCCGTGGGTGAGGAGCATTTCCCAACTCTCGGTGGCTTTACAGCAGATAGATGTCTCGTTACATGCTCTTCACAGCTCTCAGACACCCAAGGATGAGCAGCCTACACTACTCCAGCAAAAAAATAAATTGCTACACACTTCACTTGGCTCCTGTACTACACAGCAGGTGACCTAATCAGGGCAAAAGTTAACCTGAGGAAGTCTTTGGTCTTGTGTTTCATGGGCTGAATTAGACAAGTAGAGTGGTACCACTTCCAGGACCATGCAAGCTTTGGCTTTCCATAGACTCATTTAAAGACTGGGTGACCTGCGGAACCACAACCCAATTACAAAAATCAGGATGGTAGTATTTCATAAAGATCCTGTTCACTCGCTTCAGGTATCTAACACAGGGCAAAAATATCAAGAACACCCAAAGAGAGATATTTTTCAAAATTTCAGGTGATATCTAGTGTCCAGCACACGAGTTAGTAGCTGCCTCAGACCATGACACACAGCCATGAGGCTCTCAAAGTGCCCAAAACACGCAGCACTATAAGATAATGTAGGTTAACACTTTGCAGAGGAGGGAGGCAGTGTGTGATAAACAGTGGCTCTAACAGACAATCCCATCACACCTGGGGCTTAGAGGTTTGTTTTGAAATGAGACTCAGAGACACAACATAAAGAAAACACAAGCTCTGAGTAATAGCAGTTTGCAAGAAGATAGGAGGAAAAATTGCTTTATTAACAAATAAAGAAACAGCAGGCTCAGCCAGATGTTATTTAGGAGACTCGACCTGACAATTGATATATTGATACCTAGTTATTGCCAAAGCAGGAGAACTCAATAAGATATATCTCTCTTGCATACAAAATAAATCAAATGATTCCCGCAGTGACACCACAAATGCAGCTTTGCATACAAGTAGGAAAGGCAGAAGGCTTGGGAAAGATGGGAGCGCAGCAGCAGATCATATTGCCCAGAGCGAACAAACATTAAAACAACGCATATGGGACCTGATGATGGAGAATATGTAGCAAGTAAGACAGTTAAGTGGACTTTTTTGGCATTAAGGAGTAACAGAGTGTCACTGAGATAGGAAGGACAAATGAATGATGTGGTAACATAAAAAGGAAATCCACATCCTTAGGTTGATGACATGCTTATCTGTGTGGGATGACCCCAATGAATATTCCTAATGAGCCAGCACCATTGCAGTGTTAATTAATTTGGTATCTAACAATAAAGCAAAATAATCAGATCATAAATCTGACAGATTAGAGCAGTCAGATGGTGAAAATAACAAAACAAATCTTCTCAAGAGAACTGCAGCATTCTCTAAGAGAGGGATGCCACAAAAATATCAGATTAAATGTGTTTTTCGTTGAGAGGCAGAAATGTACTCTTTTAGAAGATTACCACGAGTTGCTTTGGTGAACTGATGATAACTAGAGACACCTTCAGAGTATGAACATAGCTCCCACTCTGTATTTCTTAGTACTCCAGTATTCCAGTGTCATTCTATTAATCTCCCTACAAGAGCAATACAGTTAGCTTCAGGGTACAGTTGCAGTTAAAAAAAAAAGCCAGAGTTCAAAACTGATCAGAAGTACCTCCTGATGATCCAACTGCTCAAGCCAGCACCACCTCAAAAAGCAACCCAACCTCCTTTGCCCAGGGCCTCAGTTTTAGGGAAGTGCATTAAGCAAATCACAGACTTGCGATGATGCTTTGGATTCAGCTAATATAAATTATCGTGACTCCACCAACGTCAGTAAGACTCTGGCTCTCCATGGAGATAACAAGCTGCATACTGCTTATCTGCCATCACACATATGGCAATAGTAGACATGAAAAGTACTCATCCAGGCTGCAGAGCATATCATGAACATCTTGTGTAATGAGACCAAAATGGGGTGCCAAGGATATGAAGATGATGGGAACCAACACAGCAACATTTGCGCAAAGCCAGAACCCAAAGCACTATCAAACAATGGATGGGCTATCTGAAGCAAACACTTTCTCCCAGTCATCCTGAGGCTCATAAAAGTAAAGTAAGGATGGCCTGGAAAAGAGCCATCACAGAAAGATAAGGAAATACCAGAAATTCATCTTTTTCTACCAAAACAGATAAAGTGAATGCTCAACTCTAAGCTAAAGCCTATTCAGCCCATGTGTTGCACTGCCCAGTGATTTGGCCATATACGTGTATTTATGGAATATTACTATGGATGGATGTCGGTGCATGTTTGACAAAAGCTGCAGCCACTAGAAAGCATCGTTACAAGAGCATCATACACAGATTTTCTGACACTCTGCCTGCCAGAATATCTCCATGTTACAGATGTCCCATTTTCAATTTACAGAGAAAACAGTTCAACAAAACACAGAGCAGAGAGAGGAGCAAGGCTCACTGCAACAGTCCTTTCATGGCAAGGGTAAGCCAGTGGGGAACAACTGTGACAGGTTCTCATCCAACTTTGATTTACACTTTTCTGTTAAAGAATACTTATATCCACAGTCCTTCAAACCTCTCTTGTCTCTCAAACCTCTAGGAGCATTTATAAATATTCTGTACCTTTCTCTTTCAAGTAACTGGAGAAGGAGCTTGAAAGATATTTCTCCCCTTGCAGCATCCCTCATTGCAGCCACAAAAAAACCTACAGCTGAATATTTGTCTGGAGCAAGAAGTACTCCAGATTCCAAGCTGGTATCTTAGTAATATTCATGGCGTGGTCTATCATGCCTTTCTGCCTGAAGACATCTAAAGCATGTTATTTTTGTATAAGCCTAGCACTACAAACACAGTTTCCTCCAGGACAGAAGGTAGCAAACAACCAGGTCAAGGACAGCCACATTGTGCTGCACCCTGTACAGGAGCATGTACGTGCAGCCTGGGAACACCTGTGGGAAAATCCCTCACTTTATGCAATGAGAACTTCATCATCCCTTATAGAGCAGCACACAGGGCATGTTTCAATAGCTCAATGGAATACTAATATCAGGAAAGATCACTGCTTGTTGAAAAGCACCGATACCAACTCTTTAGATTTTGGTCTGCAGTAGGGTAGCAATGAGACCTTTTACAAAATACTCAGTTGAAAATATGCAGGGAAAAAAAGGTGCAAGAAACTCTTTTCAGAATGGCATTTTACTCCTATTCTCCAGCTCAGGAGATACGCATTTTCATATAAAACAGAATACTTGGGAAGACCAAAATTGCTCGGGGGAAGATTGGGTATATTCATCTCCCCTAGTTTGTATGTCTGAGCTACTTGCTTCAGACTCCTTTTAGTAGCAATCCAGAAAAAACAGCTTTGCCTGTGGGAGAGCCAGGCTGATGGACATTCATCTGGTTGGGACCTTCACCTACGTCAGGGAAATGCAGCTCCACCAACCTATTGCTGTTGCACCACACAGCCCACCCAGCCCCTCCACTCCATAGCCAGGTGCTGCCCCACACTGAGTTCTAGTAACTTGGGCCAAACATCTCGCCGAAATCTGATGTCTCCCAGGACAGGAGCAAACGCCTCTTCTAGCACAAGGTGCTGCAGCTAAAGGGCCTAAAATCTCTACTACCACATCACAGCTTGGAAGGCAAGAGACTTGGGAAACAGTCAAATGCTCCAAGACAGCAATACAATTTACAGGGCCTGAACTACAAAATTCAGATTCAAAGACATCAAGATGCAAAGCTTAAGCAAAGGTCCAGATCCAATGCTATGTATTAAACGGTACCACCAAAGAGCCAGCAAGAAGCCACAAGGGGGGATGCACCTATTAAATGCACACCGAGGGGCACCGGGATGGAAGGACTGGGGCAGAGATGGGAGGGTGAAGTGAACGCTGCTGAGCAGCGGCACAGGGAAGAAACAGCCGGAGGGATGGAGCTGCCTCTCGGGGCTGGGCTGTAGGACTGCAAAGCAGCTTGCAGCAGAGGGAAATGCTGTACCTGCAGTACCTGGGCTTTCTTTGTTTAGCAGACATATAGGAAGCTGTAGAAACTGCTTAAGGCTATGTCTGTAAATCACTGGCTTTGTGAAAGCAAGAGAGAAAACTAAAAAGGGAAATTTCTAATACAAGTAAATTTTGTCAGAGCTTTTGACAAAGTTTGGAATTAACATGCAAAGCATAAAACATCAAGAGAAGAAACAAAACCCATCCTTAGACATACAGCCATCACAGCTAAAGACTGATACACATCTAGGCTTCTCTTGAACATAATGTGTACTTTATTTAGAAAAATTGAGCTTAGGGTCTCCTTGATTTTATTCTCACTCAAGGATACTGTCAGCTGGCAGACTCCTCACTCCTTCAAAGCTTGAACAGCCCCTGCAGCTTCCCCAAAGCAGCTCCCACCTTGCTACGTTTGGCAGCTGCACCACATCAGTCCTCCACATCTCTGATGGGACCATACAGATTTAGTTACAGGGAACTGTAAATACAATTACTACCATTATCCACTAGGGAATGGGCTGACACCTTCAAATACTCCATCACATCTTAAAACTATAAATGCTGTGATAAGAAATCGCCCCTCTCCACCCTCTCTGAGGGCTCCTTCTGCTTTTCCGTGACCCTACAGCCCTATGGACTCAGCAAAGTCTCCTGTAATCCTTTAGCTGTGGAGGAGAAGTGTTCAGATTTAACAAGAGCAAAATATTCGCTGGAAACTTTAGTACTAGTGCTGGTAAGTGTTCCTGCGCTCAGAGGCCACTTGAACTCTGAGAACACAGACAGTATTTCCCCACATAACCTCTGTAGTCTTCGGTTTCTGTTGCCAGAGAGATAAGGATTTAATTTTAGTTGTTGAAATTTTATTGCCTCTCCCAAAACACCAATTAATAATTTCCCTGCTTATTCTTGCAGAAATCCTAGAGAGACTGAACATATTTTCCTCCTACCAGCTTCCTTCGTGGATTTGTTGGAGTTTTTCCCCTTCTTCCAAGTAAAAAGCTTTTATTTAATACTTTATATCATACAAAACTTCCATTTACTCAGATAAAAGCTCTGACCTTCTGTCACTAAAAACGACCAGAGTACAGGGTATAGTGAAGCACCCTGCAAATACCCCGTGTGATGGAAAAGGGTCCCACCTCACTCTACCTCTCTCTCTGACGGTCCTTCAACCTTCCTGACATTAGGAAAGCTGCAGAGTTCCAGGTCAGCAGGTTTGAACCCAGGGGAGAAGAAACAAGCCCCAGAGTCTTTCCCCACCCTCATTTTCAAGTGAGGCATTTTTAATAGTCTTTCTTAGCATGCAAGTAATTCAGGGCAGGACCAGTTTCTCCTAGTATGAATACAAACATATCAAGTTCATTAAATCTTCTGTTCTGATTAGAAGTACAAATATTTGGTGTGAAAGGAGTATTTTATCTCCTACCCTCGAGGCAGGCAGGCTGTAAATAACACTGCTGTTGACCAAGAGAAGCCTAGCAGCTTTCAGACAGCTGATTTAAAAGGTGCAAATCGGGGATTGTGTAGTTCAGGAGCCTTCTTTTGAGGCACAACAAAAAAGTTTCCTTTGTCGGTACACACGGCTGTCACAGAAGGCTTCACTTCAGAAGTTGCTGCTGCACTGCAGAGCTCTGATACAACAGGAAGATGAAGAACAACCGGCACAGCAGTGCTCTGAAACCCAAGGAAACAGATCTTCAAAGAGGTATGAGTTCACCTGAATGTTTAAAAAGCAGAACTTGAGAAATAAAGAAACCTAAAAATCATGTTAACAATTCCTCTCCTTGCACGTCTAAAGACATGGATGTCACTTTACTTCCACTCTAAAAAGTTCAGTCAAAACTCATACTTCAATTATGAAAACTAAAAATGTACAATTCTGTATTTACTGAAAAAAAATAATTAAATAGGCCTGGAAAAGCGTTAGAAATGAGCATTGCTGTAGGATTATGAGCCTCTATGAACCTGGAGTTTAAACAGTAGTAGTGGTGGAAGGAAGGGTTACAGCAGAAACTTACAAAATACTGCTGCACGTCTTGTTACTTGGAGATATTGTTTCCAAAGAGTCACTAAGCACTGGAAATGGAGAGTCAGGCAGTGAACACAGACAACACAGGCGAGGACCAAGTAAGGAGCCTGCTTAGCACCATCACTTCTTCTGGGTAAGACTCCAGTAAAAGCGTTGACTCAGACAACAAGAAAAAAACCATGGTTTGTGCAATAGTCATACAGGATCAAACTATATTTTTCTTCAATCAACAGCTAATCATTGGAGGAGCAGGAAGATCAGCATCCCTCCCAGTTAAGAGGCACGTCACCATTGCTGTGCTGCTAGTTTTGGCAGGTGATGCGGTGAAGGATGCATCTGGCTTCGGTCCAGCAGTTAACACAGACTTTCTTTTTAGACATATCATCTGCTTTGGCACCTCTTCTTTTCCAGCAAAAAGCATCATGTGCATAGTAATGAGGGATATAAATCATGGCTATTCATCCTTGTCTTCTGATTTATGCAGCGTGTTGAACAAAAGATCCTCTAATCTGGCACAGGCATACTTTTCTTATTAAGCAGCACTTGCAGCCCCGTGCAGTGCCCCTTTCCCAGAGGCACGTTTTCTCCGCCACCTCTGCCACTCCAGGTCAAGGTCTCACTGAGCAGAGCAGTGCACATGTGCATGCACAGTCACTCAGCAGCCACGAGCAGGAAACACCTTAAACAAAAAACAGCTTACCATGCAGCAAAACGACAGCAAACCAGTATTTTAAGTATTTACGGTGTATAGATTCAGAAGATGAGAAAGGTCCATCTAGACCCATCACTGAGCTGCTCTGATAGCTTGCACTCTATTTCACCATCTGAAAAAAGCCAGAATAAACCCCATGCGCACCACAGGCTGCCTCAGTGTCCTGAGAAGGGAAGATACGTAATCTCGTCCTTGCAGAGATCACACCTGAAATCACAGAAAAGACATAAAACCCGAGTTTTCCCCACTGAAGTTTCGCCATGAATAGGAGTACAACGGCAACTGCAAACTTGTAGTGAGCAACCCACATTCCTCCTCTCAATAACACCCACGGCACACGTGTCAGTGCACCAAGAGCCACAAGCCAGGCTCACGCTGACGCTAACTTACTTTCACACGTCAGGCTCCCCACTTGCTCGTTCTGGCTAACCTTAGTCATAACTTCATGAACTCACTTTGTAGCTATGAAAACCAAATGCCATCAAGTACGTTTAAATGTCCTCACATAAAAGACACATTAAAATGATATTTTGTTTAATAAGATATATGGAGAGGAGCATCACTGACTCATTTCTCAGGCAAGAGTGAGGAAATCTCCCTGTAGGAGTTTTATATTTTGTTGATTTGGACCATAAAAGGAACATCTTTCAATGCAGCAATGGACAGGTAAAATCAAAACTAAGATCTGTATCTACTCCAAATAATATTTTTCACATTATTTTCACATGAATTTGCATAACTCCATCATATTTTATAGCTTCCCTTTATTTAAAGCCATCACATTGAGTTACAGCAGTTAGGGGAATAGGAAGGTGATCACTTGCATGTAGCTCTGAAGAAGATTATGATGAAAGGCAGAAGATTATGCTCAGGACCCTTGATGAATAAAAATAGCTAGAAATTTACCACTGTTTCATCTTAATAATGCTATTTACAACTAAGCCTCTATTAGAGAGGTGAGACTACTCACATTAGAGAACTGGAATGGGATTCCCCCTTTCCAAGGGGAAAACAATATTTTGACTAAAAATGGCCTGATGAAGATGTCAAGTCGCCTCTTTTTACTCCTCTTTCAGAATTATCAGATATTGTTATAAGTTGCAAAAGTATTGCTCTCTTTGTCTCTTCTGTACAGTGAGCCAAAGCAGATTATGAGGAGTCAGTTACACTCAGTTATTCCATAGTTAAGAGCGTAGTTGTTAAAGAAACCAGATTCGTCTCTATGTCCGATTAATTTGTACTCATTTTCATTTCCTGGGAACAAAATTAACACAGACTTCCTAAAACATTATGATAACCTGTTTTAAAAAACCTGATTGTGTGGTTTACTGCAGGTAAGGCATTTTTTACTATAAAGGCTCAAAGATACAATGTACTGCCAATAGGACACAAGTACAGGGTGAAAGGGCACCAACTCAATCTCACATTTACTAATGCACATGTCCAAAGCCAATTTTAACTTGGAATTCCCTAGCTGCTTAGACTGAGGATTATAAAGCATTCTGTGAATTTTGCAGAGCATTTTTCATTTGCTTCAGTGGAAAATTTGACTAATGCCACCAGGATGACATTACTTCATATTGGAAGACGGCAACCAAGGTGTTTCCTGGGAAGCACATTTGGGGAGATCCAGCCCAGCAGGGAGATCCATATGATACAAAAAACAAAAACAAAACCACACTGGAATGCCTGTAAAAGCAACAAGGGAGAACAACCAGTGGAAAAGTCACTGCAGCTGGTTGGGTTTTTTCCAGCTCACATTTTCTGTTTAGCTTAATTTACTCCTCCTGAAAAACCTTGGGAGGAAGTTTTGTCCAGTCTTTCATGTGAAAATTATCCAGAGGGCTGATATAATCCTAAGCTTATTTTATTTAATCAAATATGTTTTTAGAAAGTCATCTGGATCCTTTTTCAAAACAACTATTGGCAGTGCCTGAGTATTAGAACATTATGCATTCATATGCTGAACACATACAGACAACACTTAATACGAAGTATTTCTGCTGTCTTTAATGAATATTTTAGCACTGATTGAGGTAAACAAAACCATCTTCTGAAAGACAACTGATTTCAGCCTTTGTTAAAAACATCCCTTCAGTGCAAAACTGCACCCAAACTACGGTGCATTTTTATTTTGGGGTTTTTTAAGGCCAAAGGCATTAAATGTTTTTCTGTGCTTGAAGTTCAGGAGTCCAGTGTGAGGGCTTGGGAGTCTGGTAGGCTTCCTGGGGCAGAGCTGCTCGTTGCCGTTTCTGGAGCATCACAGGTGGGTTTTGGTCTGTCTTAAGAGTTTCCAAAAGCAACTACAATGCAAATGAATATTGAAATTATTGACACAGGCCACTAAACTCCCCTGGCATCTGCCTGTCATGGCATTTGAACTAAGACAAAAGCTTCAGGCACCACTGATGAACAGTCACATCCTCTTCTCTACCCGCTCAAGTTTGCAAATATGCCACCAGGTATTGGTCACCTCAATTCTTCATGAACTGCCAAACTCTGATTTTAGGAGGGTGTTTTACAGCAGGATTAGAAAACAACTTGGAGAACTTTAATTAGTGACAGTTGACAGTTTGAAGGCTACCTACTGGTGACAATCAAGTCCATGTCATTGCTCTGGTTTGGAAAATAATTTGGCCTTAATGATGTGTTGTTCCTAGTGACTACAAAGTTTAAGTTTGTGGGACTTATGTTTTTTCCTTTTATTTACTTAGGGAAGACTCATTGGCATTAGTGCGCATCATTTGATACACCTATTCCCCTCCTTCCCACAAGCTTTAAACACACACTTCAGTTAAAGTGCATAATCCACCTTTTCCTGCTCTTTGGGGAGGGGAAGGCAGGCAAATGCATTAACCACCCAAAAAGCAAAGTTACAGAATTTGTTACTGCATAGTTCTTAGCAAAAGAATTTGTACACGGCATAAAACCAAATCTTGTATTACTAATGAGTATACATGCAGCTACCTTGCAAATCACAACACTGGGGAGGAACCAAGTGCAGCGCAAACACTGGATTTATAGAAAGAAACTCTAAATCCACCTCCGGGAGGAATTAAATCAAACAATAAAGGGTAGCACTGCAAGACATTGAAAACAGGCCAATGCTGAGGTTGTTCTTATAGCTTGTTATAATTGTGTAATACTAGCACCGTGTTCAATATCATGACACTGGTATGAAACTCTCAGAGCACCTGGAGCTTGCAAAGGGTCCGGAGTGCCCAGAAAGCAGGACTCCAGTGCAGCCTCCTTCAACAGCACAGCAGCGAGCATCACCCCTCCGGAGAACGACAAGCCCCTGTGTGACTTCCCTGTTATTGCTGTCAGAGGACCTTTCTTGTTTTTCCTTACTGCCTGACAGCCAGCTTTGCTCAGTTATAGTTTTTAGGTCTATAGACCTTTACTGTACAGCGATGTTATATATCCCACCGATCTCCCCAGGCACCACGAGCCCTTTGTCCCCTCTGCAGTGCTTCCCCGCACCAGGTTCCCAAGTATAAAGCCAAAGCCCCAGGAGGACAAAGTACCTTCTCTTCCCCAGCTCCGCTCCTTTTCTAAATACTCCCAGTTCCTAAAAAATCAATTTTTCCATCACTTGGTTCCATTGCCTTATTTGGTAGTACCAAAGGCTGGTGGTTAGAGATTGCTGAGCGTTTCCCTTCTCAAAAGCAAGAGCCTCACACTGAGTAGTCCACATGGAGGTGGCTGCTCTGAGGAGTGAGGCTAAACCCTATCACATTCACGGCTTTCCACATCCTACAGCTTCTCCATAGCAGAGGATTGGTCAGAATTAGGCCTTTGGAAAGATGTCCAGCTGAATCTGCAAGATACATTAAAAGCTTGACATTAAGACACTCTCGTCAAGGCAAGGCTCCTCCACAACCATTGGGTGTTCAGGTCGGACCAGCCAGTGCTTCCCACACCAGGGAAAACAATGGAAAAAGATATTCTCGTTCAGAATTAAAACAAAATATGTTCTGAATGTTGGGGTTAATATCAGACCCTGGGAACTGTTTATTTCACAGCTTTGAAATTCAGCATATGTCAATTCTAATATAAATATTCAGTGGTGAATTTATTTTCACATCTCCTGATCAGCTAATTGTACAGATACAGCACACAACACAGACTACTGTTAGCAAGTCATAGCATGAAGTCACTTTAGATGAAATACAGCTGTTCAGAGTCAAGCTGTCTGATCACAGCACAGATAGACACTTTTACTGTAATCTTTCACGAAAGATGCTTTAGCTCAGGAGAATCTGCCTACAAATTATTTTTAAAACTGAGATAGAAATTAATTGGTGTGATGACATGCATATCAACAAAACCAAAATTACAGCCTAAGGGTAACATACTCTATTTGCCTTTTTTAGGTGACAGAAAAAGAGGTTACACACTATTATTCATGCATTTCTGAGCTGAAAGTACATATCCTAAGTCCATTCTTGGACACAATACCTGCCCAAGGGGCTGTGAAGCAGTCAAGGTATTTCTCATGTTTTCTGCAGGGGATGCAGAGCTAGCTTTTCATTTACAATTATAAACAAGGTGTGTATCTTATCGGCAAGTTAAAGTTACAGAGTTTGGCCACTTTTGTGTTGGGTTCAATACCTCAAAGTTTGCTGCTAAAGATCACGACAGCAGCAGGAATTTAATCTGAAAGGGATTCAGACCGCACTCTGCCTTTCAGGTATCACTTTCAGCAGAAAGAGTAAGAAAGCAGGACCTCTCATCACACCAGGACTCAGATCATCTCTCTGCAGCAGTGTAATTCATAGACGGGCAAAGCAGATTTGGTTCATTTCACAAGGTGGGATAAAACCTCTGAGGGGCTCCTGCTACATCACATCAGCCGATGGGTGAGCAAGGAGCCTGGAGAAGAAAAAGCTCAAGGTTCATGGCGTGAGGTAACATACATGCTGATCTTTCTAAAGCACGTGACTTCTTCATATAAAGTGAAAAGGGTTTTTTTGTATGAGTGTTTCTCCTAGTCAAATTATTCTAGTCACCAATAGTCAGTTTTCCATTCTATATGGTTCATTTATAGTGAAATTAATGAACCATTTGCACAGCACTTCCCTACTTTCATAAGCTTGTACAGTACATTGTCATTAGTGAACTGTCCACTCAGCTTTTCTAAAGCTCCGTCTGAACACGCTTATAAGCAAAAAAGTGTGGCTGGACATCCTCCGGCATCTTCATGCATTTTAATAAGCAATATATTGTCAGGTTTTACTGGCTCTGTGTGTATGTCATCACAAATGGCACCTCGTGCCATATGGAAATTCACCTTGTGGCTGAAACATGGGCAGTGTGTTCTGTTTGGATGAGCCGTCACTACAGTAACTGGTAAGAAAAATATATTAAATATATATGAGCTTATTCTAACAAACTTGTTTGTCAAGGAGTAACTGTTTTATTGGCTGTTATATGTATTGCTAACCCTTTAATTGATGTTTTTGGACTGCTGTAGACAGCTACTAAGGGTAAAACTTAGTTTTAAAGAATTTTAATATTACCATCTCGGGAAAGACTGTCACATTACCACATAAGAAAATCTGCATAAATGCAGGTGATGATTCTGCTGTGGTCTGCTTTCAGCAGAAAACATTCAGATCATCCCGGACCAAAATTTAGCATTTTCAGTGAATTCAACTGTCTAACAGACACTTATAGTGTTTACAGTAAACACCACAAGAAAACTGTCAAAAAAAATTCTGAGGTCTTTAGACAAATTTCCAAAAGGCAACTTGCTCCATGACTTTTTCTTTCAGTCACACAAAGCTGTGGCTTAAAGGTAAGAAATAGAAGTAAACTTTGTGCTCATGTACACCTGGGCATTCAGTCCTACTCCGATCTGACTTCAGACATCCCAGACTTTCAGCCCACTAAGCTGATACTTATTTGTTCCCTTTCACAAGTGCATATAAGACTCAGAGCTTTTTGAAGACCTCCCAGTCCAGGAGTTTCACAGCTGCCTAGGAAATTCAGATGATCAATTTGATTAAGGCTGAGATTAATATGCAATCGCAGAGACCTCTTCTGGTGTCTCCACCCTATTCAGAAGGTACTTTTTCAGCTATGTAGGCATAGAGAAGACTAAGTAATACCTGCACTCACTTATTCCAGTTGAACTTTCCCAAAATTGGTGTCAGGTGAGATTTCACATAGTTATTGTTTTTCATTAAACAATACAACACCATGAAGACTGCCGCACTTAAACTATGACAAAAGATGGCTCACTTAGCACATCCCGCCTCTTGTACCTTTTTGGGTAGACACTAAGCAGGCACATTACTTTGAACAAAAGAAACCCATCAGTACAAGGGTCTAATCTGATCCAGCCAGGACATGTTCTTCAGTATGACCATAGTCACTTTATAGCAGTGAGATATCGCTACAAGATTTTCTCAGGGTGAGGTACTCTCCTCTTTGCATCCCCTCTACTCTTTAGATGCCTCTCATGGGTATTTCCCCCCCCCCAACAAAAAAAGGAAGCGTTCATCTTATATGGTAGTAAGAGAACAGTTTTCAATCTCAGTTAACCTTTACAGCAGTAACACTAATTTGCAGTCTGTTTGTACTGAATGCTAAAGCTTCTCTGTTTCCTGCTCCGAATTTCATTCTGTGTCAATTAGTGCTAGGAAGTCAGTCTAATAATGATGTATGGTTAACATGGGGTTTGCATCTGAAAGCTAAGAGGAATGCACAGAGGACAGTTAATTGCAATGGCGCCATCAGCGAACTATTCAATGCTTTGTTGAAGTTAAAGGGTCTAGAAACACACTATAAAAATAGGTTTCTATGTGAGTGCTGATAACATTTAGCGGAAGTTCCCAGCAACTTTGTTGAAAATAAACAAGATGATCCAGCAGCTTTAAACTGACACATGAAGGTAAAAGGACATAGAACTGTCCAAGCCATTTCCATATCTGCTCTCCAAGCTATTTCCTTATCTGCTTTACTGAAGAATGGTGTGCAGGAAAAAAGTTATTCAACCAATAATCTCCAAAACTGCTACTATGCTTCTTCACATTAACACGCTGAAAATACCACACAGACAAACACAAAGTGACGCCTGCCAAGTCCCTTGAATTCTTCTGTATTACAACCATAAGCTCCTGCCAGACAGTGTCAAGAAACTCTAATAAGCCATCCTGTCAAACTTTTTGAACAGATCTTTTGCCACATGAGGTGCTACAAAGGCACTGGGAGGTAGGGCAGCAAGTTACCTTTCCCAGTGCAAGGGATGCCTGGAAACTTTGGACTAGATTCAGCACAGCTCACTTCAGCCACCAGCGAAGCAAAGCCCATCTGGAGGAGTAACAGTTGTTTCACATAAGCACGAACAAGAAGAGTGGCTCACTCTTGGGGGGCAATGTGTTCCTGGGCCACTACTGACTCACAGTGGTGAGAAGATTTGTGGAAACCACCTTTGTCCCATCCTGGCATCACTACTGCTGATCAAATTCTGTAGCCAGTCCCAAACTGATCCAGCAGAACATCAGCTGGTCCAAGTGAGTCCTGCTGCCCCTGGAACACACCCACTGTTAGGTGACAGCAGGAGCAGCTCAAGAGAAGGATTTTCACTCATATCACAGGATCAGTATGCTACATAGGAGATGCATAGGAAATGCAAAAGGTCCATCCATTACTTTACCAGCTCCTTAACTTTCAGAGCAGAGCTGGATCTGTTCCTGGATGTCCCTCCACACTAATATGAGTTCCAGTCCCCCCAGAAGGTGGACAATGCTCTGTGGCATTTGTCCATGCTGAGCTCTGTGCTTCCCACAGCACTGCTTGGTCTGGCTGGGTTCACACCGGCCTGGAGCAGCCTGCACAGTGCTTGGTGTTGTCAGAGTTAGTAAATGCCCAGAGCAGTGACAGTACTCACTAACTGACATATTCACACATTTGCTGGCATGTCAGTCTGATCATTTTCGGCAATAGCACATTGCATCTTCCAGAAAGGGGGGGGGGGGGGGGG
>VZSF01005701.1:66355-171178 GCA_013398295.1 Chionis minor
TCCTCTCCCATTTCTCCTTGCATTCTGAGTTGCAAAAAAACCAAGTGGAAGTCAGCAATGATCTGATGAGTCTCAAAACTGCAGCTTTAGGATAGCAGTACCACCTTAAGAAAACTGTAAATGCCTGTCTGTAGATGTAAAAGATTAAGGAAATAATGGGGAGAAATTAGAAATGAATTAGTTTGTAAGAAAAAGAGATGGATGTAGCTGAATACCTACAATGCTGCATCAGTGAGATATATTAAAAACCCAAATGAATCTCAATGTCAGCCAACGCACTGCCATAACAAATGAACATAGTGCCAAAGGGTAGCCTTTGTTGCTAAGCTGACAAAAATAAATTAGTCACCTGTCAGTAGTTGCTTAGAATTTACAAACACATCAGTTTTTGAGGGAAGAGCAGAAAATAGCCAACATATTTTTCCATTAGAGCATTGCACAGAGGGAAGTAAGCATTCTGTTTTCATTTGTGCAGTAACTTAAAGCCCCCCCCCCCCCCGCTGCACAATAAATGCCTCCTTCCGGGAAGAAGGCACTGTCTCCCCTGGAGGGCAGGGAGCTGCCCAAGCTGACAAAGGCACCAGAGGAAGCTGGGGGGACACAAGTGCTGGAAGTGACCCAGCACTGGACCTGACCCTGAGTGACTGTGCTGAACAAAAAGCCACCAGCACCTCGCCTGCTCATGGAAGATAGCCACAAAACTCATCTGCTCCAAACCTGCTCACATCGAAGCAAAACCAAGGAGGAGTTACTGGTCTTTACACACAAATTTTAGCATTTGCTGCAGATTAAAGACAGAAGAGTTTAGCTTGCGCCACAGGTCTCCCCTGCTACATCAATACATAAACGTCACCTCTGCCCCCAGGTTTTGGATTTGGGGGTCTGTCCTTTGAGTCACAGAAAACCAGGTCCTTCCATAGGGCAATGGGGAGACTGGGAACTAGAACCAGGGGAATACTGAAAAAAAGTTTATAACACGAAATAGTCATGGGTAAACCATAGAAATTTTCTGTAATTAATTTCTTCCTATTATTTTTGTTCAACTTCCACATGCAACAAAGCAAGTACTTAGTAAAGCTGAAAGATTGACTAAAATATCCAGAATGCCCAAGAAAATTTGGAATTTATTTTGTTAAGTATTGATGTTGAAGATGGTTATACTGATTCAATCGAGAAACCAAAGCATCTTATGCAAATTAGAAGTTCATTTGGAACAGCTTGAACTGCAAATGCCGAGTCACAAGGAACCATGGGTGAGCAATCCCAGCCCAAAAATCATTCACAGGAATTAGTTGGGAAATCATTATAAGAAACAAGCTTGAGAGAACAATGATCTGCCACAGACGATTCATAAACAAAAAAAGGAGAGGATGTGCAGTCAGTCAAGTGATTTGCTACAAATTATTTGCCCAGGGCCAATCTTGCTGCTAAAGCGATCAGTGAAGATGCACTACCCGGAGCGATGCATGGAACGTAGTTAAGACTAACAAGCTGCTATACACAGCACTTTAATTATGCCAAATGAGGAAACGATAATAAACCAGCAGGTCAAAAGAAAAAAAGAATAAATCCGTAACTGAAGAGAATCAAATTATTTATTTTTATTGTGACAAGATAAAACCTCGAAAATGAGATTTCTGAATCGCAGTGATACCCCAACTCGCACCAAATGTGAGCAGATGAGATGGTAAACAGACCATTCAGCCACCAGCGTGTTGGCCAGGTTGTTGCTAGCTCCAGTCCTGACCAAACACAAGAATTTGTTGATGTTTTATTTTAGAGGCAACAAATGGTTGGCTGAGCAGAGCTGTTGCAAACTGGAAACTGGGAGGCAAGGACAGGTGCGTAATTTCTTGAAATATTCTTTTAGGGCTTGTGGCACAGAGACTCCTTTCAGACACAAGCCATAAGGCTGAGAAATATCTATCATGCTTAGCTATGGAAACAGGGATTTTATGAAAGTGCGATCACGAGGTGATAAGAAGAATATGATTGGAAGTTGATGTGTTATTGCTTAATTTAGACAGAGGAAGGCTCTTTTTTTGTCCGTACCATCTGCCAGCCTAGAAACCCAAGGAATAAAGGCACAGGCTGCAGATGGCTTTTATAACGGCTGTACTCAAGCGGCAGAGGAGCAAGAAGGATAACAGGCCATATAAATCAAGCAGCAATATCACCATGGCTGAGCAATAACCAAGCTGATAGCAGCATCTAGCAGAAACAGAGAAAGCAAGAGATACTTCCCCAATTTGCTGCATTAGGATTTGGCTGCAGCAGGACAGGAGGCAGAACTGGACCTTCACAAGGCTGTTTAGCAGCACTGACATGCGACTCCGGTTAAGAGCAAGCTAAACAGCATGGCTGCACAGACTAACTGCAGCCTCCAAGAAAAACAGATAAACTCTACTTTAAAATTGCTTTCACATATGCAACAGTTCCCAAGCTAGCTCTTATCCTTTGTTTCCTATGTCTTTTTTTTTTTTTCCTGAGGGAAGAGAGAAAGAGAGTAGAACGTAATTTACTTCAAGTCAGTAGAGAGAAAACAAGCTTGGATGTGAGACACAAGGCTCAACAGGACAAATACAAACTTCAGCTGGCAATGCAGTCCCTCGAGATGTCCGTCTGAGCTCTACTGGGGAGACTGAAAGGGCTGCTCCGCTTATCTTGTTCCAGCAGAGCCCAGGTGCACTGGACACTGAGGCATGGTACAGAGGCTACTTCAACGTTTTCCTCTTAAACAACTAGATCAAACAACCTCATTTACACAAATACGTATAAACAAACAGTCAGCATAGCATTAGTGGAACTGGGTCTCCAAGCGGGACTGGTGGCACACAGGCTGATGGGAGAAACAGTAGAAAGCAGAGGAAAAAACAGGGATTAATTTTTTTTTTGTAAAATATATACACACATACATTCATTTCTTTGCACTTTTATCATTAGAGAGAATACTAGCTACTTTGCTGTTTCACTGCCAAGTGTCTATGGCTGACCTGAACAGAGGACAGCCTGCACAGTGCTCAGTTCTGCAAGGCACAGCAGATAACCAGCTCTGCCCTGGATGCAGAGCCTGCAGCCAGGGAGGGGGACACTAGCTGTCCCTTCGGCAAGAGGGACACACACAAACCAGAGTTGCCCAACTTGGGGAAGGGAGGAGAAACCACGTTGCTCCTGCTGCTGAGTTGGTGCAAGCCAGATGCTCCTGAGGAGCTGGGATAAGGACCCAAGAACACATCCAACAGGTACCAGGCTGAAAGTCAATGTCATTCCTTCAGCACTGAGACATCCACAAAACCCAACTAGCCCCAAGAGCTGAACCAGTAGCTCTGAATCCCAGAAGCCCCGTTTGCACCCTGCATACAGAAAAAGGCCATTTCAGCTGGACAGTTATGTTTCTGTCCCACTGACAGCTACTGGAAGATGTATCTGAACATCATGAGTGTTCCAGGCTACAGCTGCTCAAAATCAGTCCTCAAGCCATACTGGAAGACACAGTCACTCACTCAATAGAGTATAAACTTCCCTAAACCCCAGCAAGTCACAACTGTTTCCTCTGCAAAAAAAGTCAACCTTGCCATTACCTCAAGATGGCAGCTTACATATAGACATTAAAGGAAGATACAGTTCACGTCCCATTTTGTATACCTTTATGCCTATGCAAAGCAAATACAAAACAGTAAGTATTTTTGGTATTTTCTAAATCCACCATTTACAAATATATGCAAATAGTTCAAGTAGACTCTTTGAGCAGAATTGGCTGTTGAGCAGACAGGACAGATTCCAGAGAATGATCAGTGATGGATCTGTCAAAAAAAATACTAGAACTGAACCATTTTCTTGCTAAATACTTGGCAAGATGCCAGCGACTTTACCAAAACTTCACAGAGAAGGAGGAGGGAGAAGTGGAAGGAGTGAGAAAAAAGCATTATGGCAGAAATCCTCTCCCCCCCCCCCCCCATTCATGTTACTTTTCACTTGGAATCCGTTTTAGTTTTGCATGGGAGTATTCCTTATGATAGGAGATCAGAAGTTAAAACACTGTTTTGACTGATCCCACACAAGCATTCTTCTCGCCCACCCTATAAAGAGCTTTCAGTCAGGGAAACATGCGACTCTGGGGTTTCCGTGCCAAACTTCAAAGTTTCAGTCAGTTCACATCAGATAGTCTTGAGGAACTAGAATCCTACAAGACAGAGAAAGAAAGAGGACATCTCAGGTACGATGACATTTTAGCTGTATACATCTGCCCTGGGGGCTGAACCAGTCCCAGGACGCCCCAGAAACATTTCGTGGATGTAAGACAGGAGGCCCACAGGTACTATTTCTAGATACGTTCAATAATAATCTTCCATAGTTACACAGCACAAATTTACTTTAGAATAGCTTCAGAGCACTTGCAGTTTACAGTTTTTCTCTTTTGCAGGCAATCAGATGGTTTTGGGCTACTCTGAAACACAGCATTACTCTAGGAAATAACCTGCTATCAAAGAGCGCAGATAAACAGGTTGTTATTTAAGGCTACACAAGCAAGTCCAGCAGCATTCCTTGTCCCTCTGCCATGGATGCAGACAGGCTGCCTGGAGCAGAACTTTACTTCCACCAAGTATCTGTACCCAGATCAGCGTGGTGGTGTTGGCAGATACTGCCGCAAACAGCAGCTGCGTGATATGGATGCATCCTTGGTGAGATGCTGGGGGGTAAACCAAGGGCAGTTCTGGCCTGAGCCATGTGAGGAAAATGAAGATCGCTGCCATGCCCAGCCTGCCTTAGGCAAGCCAGCTGCTTGCAGGGACACTGCTCTCCTGCCTTTGCAGGAGAAAGCATCAGTCAAGTCAGTTCAAACAACAGCACATCAACCAAGTTGCCATCCCAATAACCTTAAGTATTAATTCACAACCCCCTGTAGGTAGCTGGCATCAGGAGCAAGGACTTTTCCTGTACTAGCATCCTTAAGTGAGGAAAAGGGAGAGAACAGGGAAAAACAAATCAATGATACAAGAGATACCTTAAACATTGAGTCTATCTGTTATGACAGCCAAAGTTGCAGGAAAACCCTGAGGTCACCTGTGGCATACATGAATGCAGACTCCAGAATAACACTTTGGGAGAGCTGTTTCCTTCATTTCAAGAGCTATTGTGCTATTCAGGGGGTCAGGGGGATAGTTTACCCCAACCTGTCCATTTGGCCATCGCGCATGCCAGGTGAAAGCTGACCTGTCCAAGTGTTCATCAGGGACCTAATATGTGTCTGCCAATGGCACGTGCTTAGACAGGTACTCCCGCACTGCTGCGACTGGAAGCAGTAACACAGTTTATCCTGCGTATTCAGAAAGGAAATTAAAAAATGACTAGTTGCTGGCAGAAGATTAATGGCACCCTATCTCTTAAACCCCAAACCACTACAGGGGCTGTGTACTGAGACACTGCTCTGCCTGCATGTGCTGTAGCACAATGGCACCTCTAAGGCAGGAACCAGGACCGTTTTTCCTTGGCCTTGTGCTACTCCACTGTTCCTCAGCTAATTTGCCCATGGAATGCTCTGTCAGAGGAGCTTCAGCAACTCCTGACTCTGGGACAGCCGTTCCCCCTGGCAACACCACACGCTCTCGGTCCCAATAGCAACAGAGTGAGGAGCTGTGGATTACTCAAACCAACTGGGGTTGACGGGGTGAAGTTTCTCTGGGCTGTTTCCAGGGGATCTCCAGCAGAGACCCCTGTTTTGGGCAGAAGCCCAAACTTCCACTGGGAAAGTTTTAGGGTTCTCCAAATCACGGTGGATTCCAGCGGCTGTTCTAAAGCAGCCCTGACTGTTTTACAAAATACTCTAGACAGCATTTCCTCCTTACTGCCCCCTGAGACTTTAGAGAAGGCCCACTCCTCTGATGCCACCAGTTGAACAGCTATTTCACACAGGCACAAGCAGCCACTGTTGCTTCAGCAGCTGAGGGTAATGATTTGGTAACCCAGCTAGGGCTAACATTTTCATCTAGTGATGTTTCTTAGAGTGCAAGGGGCTTTCACTGTATTAATTCAAACAATTATTAAACTAGGTACTATTCTGGTAAGAAGGGCCTCAAAGGGTGTTTTTTCTTCCTGAGCCTGTTTCTTCACCATCGACACAGGGCTTCAGCTCAGAGACCGCCTGCAGAGCTGTTAAATGCTCATCCCCATCAAAATTCAAACTTGAGTGCAGAGTTTCTGGCAAAGCCAGATTTAGGCTTTGTCTCTAGGCCAAATCCTCCCTGGAATTGCCTTCTGATCAGCCTCTCTTTTAGGAGTTTAATGAATAAAAATATATCTGGAGATAGAATAGAACAGTGCCTGCAGAGGAAAGAGAGCAGCACACTTCAGCCACAGATGAGTGCAACAACGCAGCTCTGACCAGTGGAGCTGAGGCTGCTGGACGCAAGTCCACCGATGCCAGCTCAGAAGGTGTGACGTAGCACAGACAACTTCCTGAAATGCTTGTGAAGAACAACGAAAAATGGTTGAGCTGGCCAAATCAACAAACAAGCACAAGCCTTTTCTGGCTTCACAGGGGACTACGGAGGTCAGGTTAGGTAAAGGCGTGTTTAACTCAAAAGTTAGAGCAAATTCAAATATTAAGTGCTTCTTAAAATGATGGAGAAAAAGGATACAGAAAGGAAATAAAAATAAAGGCAATACAGAACTGAGAGGACAAGCAAATATACAAAGGGAAGAAACAGTTGATGAGAGCACAAACATGGAGATAGATGTCTCATTCGTACAAGTCTACAGATCTACACTCAGCAGAGCAGCAATCACCCATGTGCTATTGCTCAAATGCTTGAAAGTGGTTTCACATAAATACCTATGCTGCATGAGGACAGAGACTTGTGCATCAGCAGAAGTATTCAGCATTTATTGTTAGTCCTCTATTTCAAACATTTGCACAACCCACAAAATAACCAAATGGCAGATACAGCAAGCACTTTATGCAATCAATTGCATAGCATGAATAGCACATAATCAGATAAAACTCTTGGCAGATTCATCACAGATTAAGTAAGTTCAGGCATATTGTGCAATAAAAAACCCCAAACCTTACAGACAAAGCCATAAGTGGATTGGCTTATAGAAAACTCTTAGAAGAGAATGCTCAGTTTGTTGGATGATCCATTTGCAATGAACTCTGCCACCTATAATACTGAAGTACCTAACAGACTCTCAGAGCTGTGTTTACTGTGAAGCATCCCAGCAAGAACATTTTGTACCAGTTTGGACTGGCAGCTTTTCCTATTCCCTTCACATAATGTGAGTTTCCTTTCAACTAGGAGAAAAGGGACTTTAAGAAACTGAATATCCTAGTAAGGAGACAAAAAAATAATCTTCAAATTGGAGGGGAAGCAACTGGGTAAGATGAAAACAGTTTTCAAAATGAACAGAAGTGTTCATAAGTGCAGGACAATTTACTCCTTCCTTCTCTATAGTAAGAAGAAAAAAATGACATGAAGGAGCCTAACCTGCCCATTCAGCCAGGCTGAAGATGGAGTATGGTACAGATCCTCAGGACTCAAAACACACTGATTTTTTATCCTACACATAAATAAACAGAAGGCAGCATAGGGCAGCTTCCTCCACACAGGGTTCACAGAGGGGACACATTACTATTTACAACACAGCACATTAAAGTGACAGTGACACACACCACTCAGAGGTGATCATTATTACTGGCTGCTTAAGGGATGATTTGAGAAATGATCTGTAAATTTAATTTTTAATTAAGCCAGAAGCCCTAAGGACCTTCTGAGTTCAAGCATTAAGGGGGGATGAGGGGGAAATCAATTCTTGGTGATGGAGAGGTCTAGCAGAATCTAATAGGCCTGGGTAATACATCAAGAAGCTTTTAAGATCAGTCACATGGCTCAACAGAGGAAAGCCTAAAACCCAATTTCAGATTAAAAAAAATTCGCTGTAAAGTGGAATGGATACTCACCATTGTTCAAGCCTCTAGAAGCTACTGTCTTGAGCTCTGACACACATATTACTCAGAAAATAGATAAATGATCAACTCTAGTGTGCAGAACTAAACAGGAAAGCCTTCATGCTTAGCTCCAACCAGCTTGGAAAAGCAGCCCTCTCCAAACAACCTTACAATCACTCTAAAGCTTCAGCATAGCCAGAAAGATCTACATTAACTAATGAGAAGTAGTCATCAAAACCTCCTGGAAGGAGGCTAATTTGAGCTGAGACAAAACTAGCTCTCTTGATGTGCAGCACAGGTCTATTGGGTTCACCATAGTGACTGTGGCTGGAAGAGACACAGAAGCAAGTCCATCTGACCTCCACAGTGCAGTTTCAGCAACAGTTACAAGATCAGCAATCAAAAACTTCATCCCATTTCTTGATTTCAAGGTCACAGGACCAGATGAGTTGCACCAATGGGTGCCACAAGACAGGACCAATGTTACAGAAGGCCACTCTTGTGATCTTTGAGATGTTATGATCAGGGAGGCCCCCAGTGACTGAAGAAAAGCAAGTGTTGCACCCATCTACAAAAAAGGCCAAAAAGACAGTCTGGAGAAGAGTTAGCTTTGCCCTGCTTGGTGGGAAAATCATGGAGTGAGTCCTCTTGGACTGGGCTTGGGGGAGAAGGCAGCAGCTGGGACCAGTCAGCATGGATTGAACAAAGACAAATTGTACCTGACCAGCCTGATTGCCTGTTACGGGGCAACAATTGGAGCTGTGTATGACATTTACCTTGATTTTCACAACCCTTTCAACACCAGCTCCCACAGTCTTTTATACAACTTCAGCCGTATCAGTCTGGAAGCAGGAAAGAGACAACTATATGGGCAAAAAACAGGTTCGATAGTTGAGCTCCAGGGGGTAGGAGTCAATGAGTACCTGGAAGCCAGTAGCAAGCAGGGTACTGCAGGAGTCTGTACTGAGACCTGTCCTCTTTGATATCTTTATCAGAGACCTGCAGGAGCTGACGAGAGCCCTCTTGCCAAGTTTGTAAATGACACCATATTCTGGCAAATAGCTGATATGCTTAAGGGCAGAGATGCCACTTGGAAGGACCCACAGCCACAGGCTGTGGGAAACACCAAAATCTCTCCTTGAAGACACATCTAACTCCATATGCATATTTTCAAGAAGAAAGTTGGGCAGAGGAAATAAGATGAATGGTCTTGTTTTCACAAACCTTCCCTTCTAAGAAACAAGTCATTTATCAAAGTGCTGTAATCCCACCAACTGTCATAACGCTTGGTCTAATTACATCTGGAGAACAATAAGCTGCATGTTCAGGAGAAAACTGTCTGCAACAAGGTCAGTAAAGAAATGCTGCAGTGTGTGATCTTAGATCACAGGTCTAAATGCAAGAACAAATACAACCAGGAAGGGGTTGGTGACATTTGTATAAAGCAGCTTCATCATCTTTTGCAATTAAAAAATTTGGTTGGTTAATCTTCTGTATTTTCATAAAACATCATTCGTAGTACATTAATCTACATCAGAGAAGGTCTGAAGTGGGTTTTCAGATTACATGTTGATGGGGGGGTGTGGTGTGTGCAAAAATCCATCTTTTGGAAGAATACAGATCACATTCAAGAATTGTTAAAAATGCTAAAAAGCTTTTTGGGCTGAGACTTCACACTGCAGTTTGCTGAGAACCATAACAACATCAGTATGTCTACAGCAATGTAAACATTGCTTAACTTCGGGGTTTGAAGAAAACCTCCTTCAAACCTCACTCTACAAAACTGACTGGAGATGAGCCATTGCTTCATGCAGGGGTTTCAGCAGGACTGTTTGGGAGCTTAAACCATCACGCAGGAAGGAACAGCAGCAAGTCCACATTTAGTATGGGGAGAACAAGTTACTGCTGTTCAGCCATCGACAATTGCGGATTTGACACCAGTTACCCAAGTCTGCAGCAGTACCAAGGCTGCAAATACATTTCATTAACACACTCAAAGCAAAAGGGGAGGATGGGGAGACCCTCCCACTGGCAACAAATCTGGGCACTTCGGAAAACAGATTTCATTTAGATTCTTGATACAGAAACTTGGGACTGCCTGCAAAGAAAGATAACACTTGCATCCTCAATAAAGGTGGCAGAGTAAGGACTAAGGTAGACAAAAACAAAACACACAGTAACACAAAGCCATAAACACACAAAATATGAGCACTGGGACCAAAGACAATCCATTCTGACAGACAGTATCTGAAAGATGACTGAATGTAAAGTTGTCCCCATGGTTTGGAGCATTACTTGATATCACATCAAAAGAAATGTGATTTTCCATCAGTATCCTGAATATACATATTGCATACCATATTCTTGCTGCGGGCAGAGTGGCAAGGAAGGGATCAAGTGAGAAGAAAACGCATGAAGAGGAGTCTACTAATCACCCATGAGAAAGCGTTTCAATACCTCCAGCACATCCCTTGCCTCTTGAATTGTACTGGGTGCCTTTGGTCCCCACTGTAGAACTTGGGCCTAGGACTCTAGGAGTAATGATTGCTATGGGTACTTCACAAGATGTGGGGCCCACTAGAACGCATTATGGGATGGATCTTACCCAAGTTAAGCCACCATAGCATTGTGGTATGAAGGTACCCAAGATGACCAATATCAACTGCCCTTGCTGCAGGCTTGAAGCAATGACCTGGTCCTTTATAATGCAGCAGAACACAAACACAGAGCACGTTACAGGCTGACACACTGAGCATTACCCTGGAAGGATGCCACCTGGGCCATAGCATCCACAGAGATCATAGGGAAGTTGTTAAAAGGAGGAAGGTGTTCCCAGTGAACAAAGAGAGTTGTAGATAAGTTGAAAGGAACAAAACTTATTCCTGTAGATTTTGCACTTTTTAAACAAAAAAAACCCCACAAAACAAAACCAAAACCCCCTCTTTCAAACTCTGTTGAAACAAATTAGAAAGATTTCGAGATTACTGCTTTCTTGCCAAAAAACTTACCTGATGAAGAAATAGACAAGCTGAAAACTAGACATCAGATGATGGTATCATTTTAGACTGTCAAGCCTGATTTAACTCAAAGAAATTCTGGCACCAACACACTGCCTCCAGTGGCTTTATTTGGCTGGGCAGGCACCTGACGGCAGCTCAGGCCCCCCCGAGCTCACGCTCCAGGGTCGCAATGGAACCCAAGCCTCCTCAGAGGAGACAGATGGCGAGTTTTTCACAAGTACTTGTTATCTCTCAGCTCAAATAGCGAGTCACCATCACTGTTAACACAGAGGTTAAAGCACGTGCCCTGAGCCAAGGTATACAGTCAGAGCGGAATATTTGGGCAGGTGACTTGGTGCGTATCTCCAGCACCCACACCACCACAGCAATTCTGCACCACAGGCTGGCAGAGACCCCGCTGCTTTGTACGCTTGTGGGGCAAGCGATTGCTGCTGTGAGGAGAAGTTTAGGCCACTGCCGAGGTCGTGTTTTATGCTTAGCTGAAAATTAATAGAGGGGAACATTATTAGAGCTATGAAATGTGTATGCAGAGGAGCGCCCTTGCTGCAAATGGAATAATAAAATCAGGACTGGGTTTGAGAACAAAACCCCTGGATAATGTGTTTGAGCCCTGGAAAGGGAACACACACTAACCCCAGAGACCCCACTGAGGGCTCTGGCTAAACTCCCCACAATGTCACACCACCAACCCCTACATGGGGCAGCTGGAGCAGCTTATGGGCTCAGGATGGAAGAGGCTTTCTAATCCCCCCAGCCAGGCATAGAAGCTAAATCAAAACCCCTCAAACAGCTAAACTGTGAAGCCAGTCCATGGAAAAGAAAAAAATAACAAATACCCCCCAATCATTTGGGTAATGCTGGTGCCTTTGCAGAGTGCCAGGCCAGACCCCTGATGAACAGGAGTCATGCACCAAGGAACCTGCCAGACCCCAGCCCTGAGCACGGCCATTGGTCTACCCACAGTCGCAGGCAGACACACCAGAACAATTCAAGGTTTTAGCTAGGCAAGCATTTAATACTATCCAGTTTGTTTGGATTTTCTTTTCTTTGAGGATAAAGCAGGATATGTTAGCTTGTTTTGCAATAACAGAGATTTCTATGTCCCAAACAAAAACAAACAAGGAGGAACCCAAGAGAAAAAAGAAATAATCCAGAAACATTCTTCTGCTAAAGAGAATAACCTTGAGACAGATTCACTTGGACATGATGCTGGCTGGGCTTGGGGGTGAAGGCGGTGGTGATGGCGGTGGTGGGAAACATCAAGTATTATCAAGGTTAGAAACCTGTTACCATTTTTTGAGAGAAAATTCTGAGTTATTTTTTGTAGGAAAAAGAAGTTTTCATTTTGATTCTTTTTTAAAATGCCTTTCACTTTTCATTATTTTTCACTTAAGGTAAAGGAGAAAAACTGATAGAAAATCCGATAAGTGAAACCTTGCTTGACCTTTTCTTTCTCCATAATTTTATTAGAAAGAAGTTGAGAATGCCTCCTCCAGAAACCCTCACTTTTTACAACTATTCCAATCTCCCTGTGAAAGGATGAGGGGGGGAAGTGAGAAAAACCAAGTCCTAGATTTGAGGCAAAAATAAGATTTCTAAAAAATACCTCACATAAAAATCCTACACATAAGTCATTCATTTTTAAAATAAAACCCCTTTACTTAACAGCCTTTTCTTTATTTATAGGTGTTTGATTACCAGTCTGGTATTCACTGATGTTACACAAATATAAATTCAATGGTCTGTAATTCCTGAAATTATGTGTTTAGAGCTTTATTCTAGATGCATGTTATTCACCATTTGCTGTTGTCCCGCTATGAAGATGTCCAGCATCCAGCCAGGCAGAAAAGCAGAGGTCCCAAGTAATCAAACTCAACACAAGTGTTAAACAGCCCAGCTGTAAGGAGCAGCATCATTACTCACACATCCTACCTGCCAATTGCTCATGAACCTTAAGCATGTCAGAAAAAAGTCATTCAGCTTCATTAACTCTCTCCTGACTAAAATAATTATTACTATTATTCTAAGAAATGGGCTAACACGGCCCGCAGATGCTGTCCTTGGTGCACCCACATGCAGCCCTTCTCCTGCTTGGGGTTAGCAAAAGCTCTGGCTGTAGGTTTTCCTCCTTCACTCATTCATTTTGGGCAATCATATCTAACTGACAGGATGTATGTCCACGGGTCATCGAAGAGCACAACATCTACATTACAGCAGCTGTGTGATTTTTTTTTTTTTTTTTTTTTAAAGCTCCATATTGTGTTTCAGCTGGAAGCAGGACAGACTATGAAAACCAGATGATGTGCCAGCAGGAACTATGGAGAGTCTGACTAACACAGATCAAATTAACCTCCTGAGGTGTCGCCATGGAAAAAAAACCCAAAACATAACCACTGCTTCTGCTTAAAGCCTGTGCTTTCCCAAATACAGCTTTAAATTCAGAGAAATGAGAAATCCTCAGGCACTGCAGGCTACAGTACTGTACACACAGGGTAGAGCTGCAGTCTGAGGCTCTGCACCGTGGCCCCGCTTCCACTCTGAAATGCAAGTGTGAAGTCAGCAGGAACCATCCACATGCACCACATCCACAGGTAGAATGCCAGGTCAGCCTAGATAATGCAAATCTTTTGTCTATTCCAGCTTAACAGCAAAACTTCTTGAATCCAGTGCAGGAACAATTTAGCCCCAGAGGGGAAGCCACCAACCCCAAAGTTATTTTCCTTCCAACAAATGCATAAATATTTTCCTTTAGCAAGGATGTGGAGACCATAGGATAATTAGTTATGTTGATATGCAAAGAGGCCAACACGTGAGAATTCCCTAGTTGTACAGCGTTAGCATTGCTCAGAGCTCATAATTAAACTTCGATTCCTTTACAACTGGAGACAAGCTCCAGACAGTGGGCTGAAAATACATTTTAAACAGATATTCAACATTCAGAACCATCTGTTTCCTTTTTGCATGAAAGTATTTTTATTTGCTGCAAGTAATGAACTTAAACAGATTTTAGGAGGTTTGTTATTAATAAAGGAATGTGAAAAATTTGCAGAAGAGAGAAAGAACCACATTCTGGGCCTGCATCTGCTAGGGAGCCTGGGCATTGCTTTGAAGGCTTCATCCCTAAATCCAGATTTAGGTTTCTGAATAAAACAGATTTTGTCTTCAGCACTAAACCGCCCTTGTTATAACACTCTTTAGGAGAGGAAGAGAAGAATAATTTCCGCACCTGAATCTTCACTGGGAATATACTGCTTCATGGGCAGAATGTAATTAGGCAGGCTGGAGTTTAGCCAGGACATTAGGGTTAATGGCCCTACTGCTGCCAAGTTAATGAGTGCAAACAGCAGTGGAGCCCACCACGGGTCTTATCCAGAGGACGGCACCTCCACCTGCCTCCTGTCCCGCTGCAGCACCCCCCCGAGGAGCTCTCCTCCCATGGGGGCAAGGGTCTGCACCGAGGGTGAGCAGGGACAGAGCGTGCTGCTTTCCCTCAAACCCATGGCTTGCACGCACCCAGGAGCCAGATGATACATCAATGATGACAGACAGGAATTTAAGTGTGATAAATTCCCTATAACCATAGACAGTGATATTTAAATTATGCCAAGAGGCTGTATCATCACTGAACGTTCAGCAACAGTTTTATACAAGCTGAGCAACCTTCAGTCAGTGCTTTCTCCCCACATCTATTATTAAAGTTGTTTTGGCCAAGACAAATGTATGAAATACATCAACACCGACTGGAAGAAAATGCATTATCTGCATTCTCCCTTGCTTTCCTTTTGCTCAGAACAGCACAAAGGATTGCAACCTTCCTCCACACCCTGTCCCCAAAACCATGCTGTGCCTCTTTCCCTCTCACACCCACACACTGCCACGGTTCCAATTCCTCATCATGGAAGCCTGAGAGAAGGAAAGCCACCAGTAACAACAGAGGCAAGGCAACGCGTTGCTGGGAAGAGGGAATTGCCGACCCATACAGCTGGCTGTCACTAAAGCTGGGACCACTAACATCAGAACTGGAGTGTACTGAGCCCCAGTTCCGGGTCATTCCTCAGCACCGCAGGGAGCTGAGCCATCCTGAGGACATCACTGAACAGCACCTGAAAATATACTCATGCAAGGAAGCAAGTAATCCTCCAGCAGCAAAAAAAACCAAAAATGAGACTCCAGCCTTCAGAAAGGCCAAACTCACCAACAGAAAGGAACCAAGAGGAACAAAGCCCAGCCAGACCATTCCTTCTCACAGCCAAGCATCAGACAACCAAGCAAGCCCCTTCCCTTCCCAGCTCACCATCAGGCCCACCTCAGCCTCCTCTGACCCCTCTTTTCCCTAAAATAAAGCTTTTGCCACAGCAGCCCCCAAGTCACTCACTACTGCCAGTCACAGCCTCCACCATCACGCCTCCAAGGATGGAGCCGAACAACCAAACCTCTGAAGCAGGACTCTCCCCTTTTCTCCAGAAGCACCTTTTTGCTCCTCACCCCGCGGAGCAGCCGCAGCCCAGGGCAGGGTGAGGCTCATTAGCAGCTCCTCCCCACCTCCCCACAACCTCACCCGTGGCACCTGCCCCTCTGCCGGGCCCCAGCCGTGCACAGCTCCTGCAGTCACCCACTAAGGCTCGCTGGCCGCTAAAGCCGCTGGCGATACTGGGAGCACTGTATTAGCCCTGGTTGATCCCTGGTGGAAGGGACAGATGCCCCATTGCTTAAGCAGGAGATTTCCCGTGCGGCCTCCACCACCGTACAGATTGTGGAGGAAGAGGATCTGGCCTGCGTGGTGCTCTTACCCCTCACAGCCCCAGGAGGAGGGCACCATCCCAGCTCAGCTCCGCTGCCGTCACCCGCAGCGCGGGCATTAGCTGTGGGTGGGTGCTGCTGCTCGTACCAGCATCTCAGCACCAGCGTTAGGAACCAAAGTCAGCACGCTGGTGCAAGAGCAATGAAATGCCAAAGTGTTTAATGCATCTGGCTGGGCCGTGTCAGCCATTTATTTACTGTAGTCAGTCCCTAAATCTGTATTGCATCTGCTGTCTGCATAAATAATGAATAAGGCAATAAATCTGGCAGGGTTACCAAACGCTTTCACTCGGCTTCTCTTGAACCTGTTAAATTCTGCTGTGATTGATGTGCCTGCCCAGGCCCCAGAGAGACACTTCTTGGAGAAGGGAGCAGAGGGGCTTTTATTCTGTGCACTGCTCTGGAGCTTCCGAAACCAATTCCCTTTCAGCTGCAGTCTTGCTTTCTCTCTCATTTTTATTGAGTCAGAGAGCAACAGAGAGACTCTTGAACTACAGTATCTTACCCTGTTCCAGCTACCGGTCACTGATTTTGAGACAGAGATCTTAGACACTTATATTAGGTTTTCTTTTTAATGAAAATCTATGGTGTCAATTTTTCTTCCAAGGCGACGCCACCAGAAGTCACTTGTTATTGTCCTCTCAGCAAGAACCACATCCACTTCCCTGCACTACGAGAGGATCACGCTTACGTGGTAGCGTGGGGAGACACCACCACCCTGCACGAGGCAGGACCAATTGCCAGGCTGCGTGCCAAAGGAGGCTTCTGGATGACCACAGCTTTTGAAGAGCCTTTGGCAGCAGAAGTAGAGAGAGCCTGATAGGTATGCAGCAACAAAGGCTAGGACTTGGTAGACCTAATGTGCAAATGGCCTCCAGAAAAATAGTTGCAAAAAAACCCCCTTATAAATATAAAGCCAGGTTTATATCTGGAAAAATGTCTCTTCCGGCTTCAATTAATTGTCGTTTCTTGATTGCATAAATTGCCAAAGCTTTGGGTTTGCTATAATGACTTTTTCCATCAGAATGACTGCTTTCTGTGCCATGCATTTTATCATTTTCTTCAGTCCTTATGCCTTTTTTGGATCTCATCATGCTCGTGGCATATTACATGGATTTCTGTTTGCCCCAGCTGACTTATTTGTAAATAGACCCTCTATCTTTGGCATATTTCTTTCCATTTCTCAGCTGTTGAAAGAAATTACCCAATATAGCAGTAAAATGACAGTTGCAGTAAAATGACAGTTACACTAATGATCAGCTCCATAGCATGGATTTTTCTTGTTTTATCATCAGAAAAAAATCAGCAGGTTCAACAGTCGATTCAGTTACCTTTCCAGTCATGTTTTTCTATTTCAAAATAATTTCTGTTCTTTTACCACAGGCTCTGCCAGTTCGTACCTTACACATCCTGTCACCTTCATTGTGACTTTGGGGTTTTTTTTGTTTTTTTACCCTAAATTTTGAGCTGGCAGGCTGAGAGGCATATTCCTAGAATATGCGATACATCAGGACTTGCCTTTTAGTCTAGAGCACCACTATTTATTTTTTTCCATCCAACTTTTTTAGGCAGGAGCACTTGATATGCAACAGTGCTCAGGCTGTCAAGGAGACTCTGACCTGGGGACAAATCTCCAATCTGTACTTTGGTTTTGGAACTATAAACACAACATGCTCGGAGCTCAGTCCTGCTCTGTCCTCCAAACAAGCATCTCTATTCTCAATGGCAGATGCAGTCGGATTCACCCGACAGCACTTGTTAATAATACGGAGGTAAGGTGTACTTTATCAATGGGTGTGATTCATTGTTCTTTTCTAGGAAAATCCAAAAAATATTTTACCACTAGCCAAGGGAATTTGCATTTTGCTTATTCGTAAAGGATAGGAACTCCTTTTTCCCTTGTTCATAGAAGCCTTTATAAACTGCCAAAGTCAACTTGGGAGCAGGGTAGGAAAAACTTATGCAAAAATCTTAATAAAATTAATTTGTATCTGTTTACAAGACAGTATCTACTTGGCAGATATTTTTTAAGAACCCACTTAGGAAAGCAGTAAATGCATGACCCAAGTTTAAAAAAAATACCCACCACAAAAACCCCCCAGCATGGTGCTGTTCCCCACACATCACCCTACTTAATGGTGCTTTAAATTTAGCAGCAAAATTCTCAGAATCAACCTGAGCAAAATCACATAGCCACTGCACCAACACCCAGTGCATGGGTTGGGAGATAGCTGGCACCGCCCCACTGAGAACTGTTGACAGTAATTGTTCCTGCAGGTCTGAGACTGAAAAGGGCTGCAGCTCGAGGCAAGATGTCTGCTTTTCCATCTCCCCATCCAGCTTTGCTCCCCACTGTCTTCTCAGCTACCTGCGCTACCTGAGCTCAGGTTCTCCCAGGATGCTGCATGTGCCATACCTAAGCAGCTTGGATGCAGTTCAGGTTTCAGATGTCTCCAAATCTCATCTGCTCTCAAAGCAGGCAAAATCAGCTCCCTTGTAGGAAAGGGCCTATCTTACCCAAGATGTAGACGAGGGCCATATGCAATGTCCTTTCTGAGTGTACGTTCCAGACCAAGACCCACTGGGGTTTCCTCTCAAGCCACCCAGAGGTAGCCTCAAATACAAGCAAATAGCATGGGCAGGCGGCCAAAATGGCCTTTAGTCAGCTCAGCTCAGCGCTGTAAATCAAGCCAGGTAGGTAGGGAAGTCAGGAGGCTGCCTGTCTCCCCTGTCAACCCACATTACCTCCAGCCTTGTGCATCCAGGAGCTCTGTCTCAACCCTCTCTCAGCCCAGGCCCACAACGGCTCTGTGCTTCTCGCCTTTCTCCCATCTTTCGGTCGCTTTAATCAAGCAGACAGCAACAATTTGCAAGCAATCACCAGGAAAACCCCTCAGTCAGTTTTGGCCAGTGTTTTCCATTGTCTCAGGCTGTCCTGCTCCATAAACGATGTTAAACTGCTTCTTGCAGTTGGTGTGAAAGACAGGTGCATATTGTGCCCATTAGCCCTCCAACTGCGGCTACATCAAAGGCATGCTTCATGGAAGCTAATAATATCTTTTAAACTAAGTACATTTTTTTCTACTGACATTTTCTTTAATGTTTTTAAGCTCTAGAACTAACTTCCTTCCTCCTTCAGTGCATACTAGCCTTTCCCTGCCAGATCTTCAGCTGGAATAAATTTGGCCTCCCAAACCCAGTTTATTAAATGATGTGAACACGTGCATTCAGTTAAACAGGCGATTCACATGCTTAATGCTTACAGATGAATGTCTGGCTTGCATAGGCCTTCAGTTGCAATTCAGAGGACATGGACAAGCCCAACCTGTTCACCAATATACCTGTGAAACAACACGTTCCCCAGAGAAGGTTTTCTGAAATAGGAAATAACCAGCTTCCCAGGCACTTGTTCAATTACTGCCTGATATTGTGGAACATAAACATCACTGAATAACAGCATTCCTTCAAACACGGAACAGTAATGTTTGAGTAACTGGAGCATAAATATAGTTCACCTCGGGCAAGAGATAAATTACATTAATAAAGTGTGGTAGTGTTCTTTAATTAGTTTGATTAGGCATGACAGAAGATGGTATTGCTCAGAAAAGCTTCATTTCCTGAAGTAAGGAATTGTTGCTGTAGAACCCAATCTCTGCTTCTTGCGTTTTTTGTTTTTGTTTTTGTTTTTTTAGAACAGGTTTGTTAATTGCTAGAGTATTGCTTTAAGGAGGATTTCATAGAACAGGCAAACATGGGGTCATTAGCAGAGGCTGATGCCACTACACTTGCATTTGATGTCCATGACCCATTTCCCTCTCATACCTGGATTCAGGTGTGCTCCTCTCCAAATGGATCCTACAGATCTTCATGCTCAGGGGGGTTTCAGCAGCTGCACCCTCCATCTCATCAACCTTTTCCAGACTCATGGAGAGACAGCCAGACTGTGGCCAGCTGCCCTCAGTCCCTCTTTTGCAAGTCCGTTTCTAAAATACAGAGAGAGAAAAATAGAAAATAGTTTAATTACCCATCAAGGTAATGAAAAACCTTCAGAAGACTTTGCCAAGTCACCATGCCAATGCTCTGTAAGACACAAACTTCATGCATGGTTCCCTTGTTGTCTGCTGTATGTTACTTATTTATTTACAAGATTTACTGTTCCATTAGCCTCAGCAAGACCTGCTGTGCTGCTCATGCTTTGCAAATGCTTGAAGCTGTGAAGTGTCAGGTCTGGAGGATCTGTGTGGCCTTGTGGTGCCAGCCCTGGCTGCAGAGGCTTCGCTCAGACCCTGAACTTGTTTCTGTTTGGGGCAGGTCCCTGCACCATGCTCCCCACCGCAGCCCTGGCCTCCAAAAAACTATGCACATGTTTTTAATTCACTGATGCACTTGAATAAATTCCAAAACGTACCTTTAGGTACCCAAATCTTTCTCTGTATCTGACTACTAGGGTACAATACTTGCCTTCAGAAATCCATGCAAATTCTTCCTTTGATTTTACTGTAAGAATAATCATATTATTTTGGAACTCAGCAGCTGGTTTTCTGTTGGCGTACGAGAAGGTATAGATTGTGGATAAGAATTGCCAGAATACGGACACAATGCTGTCACCAAACCCTAGTTCTGTAAGTCAGCACTGCTAAGGTGGATAAAGTGGTCTTTCCTGCCCATTGATCACACAAATCCAATTTGGAGACTTGTTTTCTGTACATGGCAGTTACAGGAGACAGACCTGATTAAATATTTCTGTTCTGATCAAGAAGCATCTCACAGGCAATCCTGTGACTACGGACCAAATCCCTCCGCAGAGCTCAGCCGCACACTCTGCCTGATGGGCTGTGCTTGGCTATGCTTCTTCCAGGTCTGTGAAACAACACACTTTAATAGCAATGCACGATGTTTTTTGAGCTTTAGGAACAGAGACATGTTCACTTTCACACTCTTATCCTCGAGATCCAGCCAAGATTTCTTGCAATCAAAGGACATTTAAGGTTTCCACATCTTTCCTGAAGTACATACAGAGTACGTGTTCATCCATTCCTGAGCATCCCTCCTTAGTGCCTTCCAGTTAAAATTCTGACTGAGTACTTTATTAATGCCCCAACAGCCAGATATTGAGGCTCCATGTGCTGTCTATTTATCAAGCAGCACCAAAGATTGTACTAATGAGTCTGACGAAACTGAATTTGATTTACATTTGAAGTGTAACCTGTTCCCTACAGGAATGTTCTGTTACAGGTTGCACGGGTTCTGTTTCATGGCACGGGAACAATAACTAATCGAACGCATTTCTTGAAGCTATGCCAATGGCTGTTTATTTGTTGTGTTTGTGACTGATCACTAGCAGAGATTGTATATTGGTGTTGCTCTCAGTTGAACAACTGAGGATTAATCCCTGTGAAACCAGTGCAGCTACCCCAGCATTACATTTGAAATCAGAATCCGCATTAGCATAGCTAAATAATTACAGTCAAGTAAAGTATGGCAAAACACATAAGGCTTTGCTGTTTTCTCCAAAACACTGTAGGGTCGACCCTTTTGGACCGACGCAGCTCAAAACAGTGTTCCCACCAATGCCAACTGACATCATTGCACTTCATCTGGTCCACAGCCTGGTAGCTCAAAGGGAACCAGAAGCACAGTGGACTTTCCCGGGTGATCTGAAATGTCAGTGCACATTCTTGTTTCTGCCAGTCAACCTCTGTGACACGCTTAGGCCACTGCTGTGCTGACCCCGACCAAATGGTCTGGCTGGTCTGACAGTCTTCGGCTCAAATCACTTCTCTCGTCCTTCGGCTCCTCTTTCAATATCGTAACCTCTTTTCATCTCACTGTGGAACATCTGAAATGCTCCATGAGACAGTTATTAGGTGGATTTGAAAGAAAATTCCCCATAGCAAATTCAAAGTTCCAATCAGAAAATTTTAGAGTTCCCAATGGAAACAGGGACAGCAGAAGAAAAACAGTTTTCATGTTTGCTTAAAGCGTTAAATAAGCTTTTGATTCCAAGCTAAGTGATACATTTTCGTAAGTGGTGACACAATTTAAATGATTTCTTTTTTTTCGAAAAAGATGATTGTTTTCCTTCCAAAAGACCTCATTTTAATTGTTTTTTCCTAAAATTACATTTTTAGGCACAGACAAAAATAACAGCCCCAAAAATTGTATTTTCAAAAAACCCTACCCTCATTGGATTCCTTTTAAGCTGGCAATACTTAAATACTTATGACTTGTATTGAAAGAACAACCAATAAAGGCACTTTCTGTCTCTCCCTTGCTACCCTTTAAAATAGTCTGTCCACCAACCCAACTGTTCCATGTGTTTCCAAAAAAATTGCGTTTTACTACTAGGATATTTTCTATCCAAATGCTGAACAGCTTGTAGCTAAGTATTAATCCATAAAAACCTGAAAACAGTATCTTATTAATTCACAAAAATCAATATTCTAGTACACATTTTGGAGCCAGTTCATTACAGTTAAGCCCAAATTTATACAATGGTCAATGAAAAACTGTCCAAAATGTATCTGTTTACCTATAATGAGACAAACTGGTTGCTAAACCTCATTCCGTAAAAACAAGCGCTGTGCCAGGACTCTGGTTCATGGAAAAAGAAAAAGTGATCTCACAGCACCTGTAATCCTGGTGCAGTAGTTATTTCTTCTTGAACAGAAGATAACACAGGTACTATTTCGTTTTCTTGCTTTTCTCCCCCTGTGGCTAGGATATTTTAAAAAAAAGACCAAGCTCTGTACCTGTTCCAATGGCAATTCTTCATGAGGGCTGTCTGTCAATTCAAATATCCTTGAAAAGGATGTGGCATCAGAAGAGGCTTAGTTGCAATAGTGTGGGTGCCCCATTACATTCATACTGAATCCTATAAAGGCTGATTTTCCCAAATAAGTCTAATATCTTCAAAAATGCTGGGGGGGAGGGGGGGGGAAGAAATCTCACAAAGTACTTATGGTGGTGTTTTTACTAGTAGTCCAAATACAACAGCCATTGATACTGATGAGAACTCTTCCACTGGTTTCAGTGCATATCTCGTCTGAGATCCTAAAAGTAAACAAAGCCTGAAATTCCCAGAAATAGAATTCTATTGTCACTCAACAAATATATATATAAGTACATGGGTATGTGTATATATGTATTAATATATACAAGCAATATATACAAGCATCTATATGATAAATGATTATATTTCATTTGCTGATAACGGAAAAATATAGTTTTATATATATGTTTTTTCATTACTGACAAATAAAATATGATAATTTTTTAAATGGTGACATCAGGCTCTAAGGTTTACTCTCCCTTTCTCCACGGTTCCCAGAATGAAAGCAAGTCATGAATCATGAAGGTTAAATACAAATAACTTGCATTACCACTCACAGAAGACATGTGGTTAATTGCTGTCTGCCTTGTTGTTAATTGCTGAACAACAGCATACTGGCACACCTACCACAGGCTTCTGAAGATAAACAAACACAGCATATGCCCTAATTGTTTGTGTTCTCTTTACATCACTTTTTCTTCCAAAACAACATGGGCAAAATTCTCAGATCCTGTCTTTTAATCTCCTCTCCCTTACACTAAGCGGGTTAATTCCTCCGGCTGGTAACCCCTGTGTTACACCAAGTCTGAGAAGAGTCAGGCCAAACAGAAAGACTTCAAAGCAATCCCAGTAAATTATCTGCTCTCCAAGACCAAGATTTCCTCTTCACCCCTTTCCCATACACAAGCTGGGTTAATTCCACTTCCGCTTCCGTCAAAAACGCTGAGCTGATGTTCCTTCCAACACCAGAGTATACCATGATCATACCATACATACCCTGCACCAGAAAAAAACAACCCACAAAATGGAAAGCAAAGATTTAACACTCACCGTAGAGCGGTTTAGAGAGATGGAGTAGTTCCATCATTTTACCAAGCATTTCTTTCAGGTTTAAGTCCCTTGGAAAGGAGAAAGGAAAGTGGTCACCCTGCTCTATGTGCTGGTGTTTGCAGCCCTTTCTTGGATTATCTAAGAGATTTTTCATTGCTGTGAAACGAGAAAAAAGACGGGTCCATCAGGACCCCAGGAAGAGGACCCCCAACAGCATATTTTTTTTCTATGAAACTGAGCCTGGCTAACCATGAAGGCAAAATCTCCCCTTTTGAAATAAATATTGGTTGTGTAAGGAGTTGTCCTCTAATATGCAGTGCTTTAGCTTTTCTGCAAACTGTAAATGCCTCAGTAGTTCAGAGCACCAGCCTCTGAATATGCAAATGCAATTTGATTCATAAGATGAGAAGCGTTGTCAAAGAGTCTCTAAGAAAGAGGAGTGCACAGATTAGATACAATGCATTTATCAAATCAAATCAATGGATTCAGACAGGAAAATAGTGTAAATATTTGCTGGGATGATATACCATCCGCGTGGCATTTCTCTTGAGTTCCCATATCACGTTCTTATTAACTTCCCCATTATTATCCCTCACAGCCATTTTTTTTTTCTCTCTTTCCTGTGACATTAACCAAGACCTGCTGGAGAGCAAGGGTTTCTCCTCACTGAATTTAATTTTCTCTCTGTAGAAACAGACTAGCAAGAGCCATATTTCCCGGTCTATTCTTGGCCATGCCATGTTCCTGACACTCAGGCTGAAAAACTTAGAAAGCAACAACCTTGCCAAAAAATTCAGGTTGGCATGCGAAGGAGATAAAATCGGTAACAGAAGTGATTAAGGAGCTGTAGCTGCTGCTTTACAAGGGAAGACTGAAAAACGTAAATCTGTATAGCCAGGCCAAATGATAATTAAATCAGAACATCTACGTGCTATTGAAGCATTAAAGGCCAAATCTCCAGAGACCCAGAAATTGAGAGGATTTGGGCACCTGAATGCCTCTGAGAAGTCAGGTGAACAAGCAAGAATGCTTTTTTCCCCCCCTCACTATTTTGGGGAGGATTTTTAATTTCAACATTACGACACTGGAATCAGCAGCAAATAATGGGCTAAAACTGAAAGAAAAAGGTCAAAATATAATGTGAGATTCTTGTATTTGCATATCAGTGGCAATGGAGAACAGAGTAATAGTGGGAAATGAAAGCATCAGTTACTGATGCATTGAAAAGTGGGCTGGACAAAAGACCAGGGAAAGAGTGTTGCTCTAGTAAGTGAATGAATGTTATATCTAATTCATACTTTGCATTTATTAACTGCTGTATCACTCAGGACAGAGTACCTAGGAAATTAGAAGCTTATAATTTCTTTAGAGATAGGAAAGAAGGCAGGACAAAAGAGAAAGGAGGTAAGCAGCTGTTAGAAAGCCAACAGTCAAGAGCACGTGTGTCAGGTGTGGAAAGGCAAAGATTCACATTCCCACTCTGCACCACACAGAGCCTTGTTCCCTTGTGAGAGTTTTGGAGGTCTCACTTTCTCATTTTCCTGCAGAACAAATGAAACACGGGACCTTGCAGTCCTTTACAGAGCAGAATTCCTGGTTCCTGGCCAGTTGTACCTCACGGTCTAGCTAGCTTGCAAAGCTGGCGAGCATCAGTATTTCTGCTGCCCAGATGGAGGCACAGAGGAGGGTACATCGATTGACCAAGGTCACCCAGCAGGCCAACAGCAGAGCCAGCAAGAGGTCCCAAGTCTCCAGAGTCCTGCTGTGAGCAATCCTGCCTCTTACTGGCTGTTTTCACTCCTGATACCCATCGTTCATTCCAGATGTCATTAAAATCCAAATAAAACACAGCAAATACTTATTATTAATTTCCAAAAAATACACAGGGCTCTTTTTCCCATTGATTCCTGGCAGATTCTTCCTTGAAATTTGCCAGATTGGTACGAAAACAAATATGTGTAAATTAGCAATATACGACATGACATGAATGAGAACATTCACTCTCTTTAATCATTTCCACAAGCATTTTGTCATTTTTCTGTCAGTTCTGTTGATAGGAAAGGAAACTGCTTTGCAATTTTAATCTCTTTTCCCTGAGCACATTTTGTTCTTAAAGCTAGCTGATACAAAGCTAACGTATTGGAAATGGGGGAGGCTGGTGAGAGATAGGGAAGAACTCTCTTTCTTTCTCTCTATTTCAGAGTGAACTAACATCCATTGGCACTTTTGCAAGCATCTCCTCCCCCATCTCCTCACCTCCATAAAATATGCAAAGACATTTTGTCTTTGAACCTTCCTGAGAAGGAAAAGGACAGACATGTCAAGTCAATCCTCTTGATTAATCCAGAAGTTTTCAACAACAGCCACCAGCTGCCTCTGCATAACCTTAATGTCAGGTTCAGAACTGCGCAACTGTATTCTTGCATTTTCAAAACCGGACCATGTCAAAAGGCACCTGCATGTTGCCTGCATCTTTGTTTTCTTGTCCCTGTCAAATGAAGAATGGAGGCACTGAGGAAACAAATGGTGAGCTCAAGAGTTAGTGAGGAGCATCTCCCTGGCCAGCCCTGGGGAGGTTTGCTCCCACATTTGGATTTTGATTTCTCATGTACTTTCTTACACACCGCAAACCAAGCCCTGAGTTCTGCACAGGGTATCTAGGGATAACAAAAACCAACATGATGAATTTATGACAAAAATGATGCAATGATACAATATGACATGTTGCAATAATACAACTATTACATTGCACAGAAGGAAACAAGAAAGGCTGGGAAAATATAAAAGGATACAAGAGGCCATTATTCGTTTGACATGAACTGGGTAAGATATCACAAGAAAGGAAGGGATCAGGAACTTCACCTTGTAACCCAGAAGTCAGTAGAACTTTCAGCAGCTGCAGCAGATGCTGAATGGGGTAACAAGTAAACAATGAAGCATGATGACTTTTGATTAATTGGGCCCAAAAAGCTTGTCTGGTCTTTCAGAGTGAAGTCGAGGTCCATGAGATACTGAATTAACTCTTCGGAAAGGGATACTTCCATGTAACATGTCCGAAACATTTTATCAACTAGAAAGACAACTAGCTCTTGTGAACATAGATGTTTAGCCATCCTCCAAATATGCTCTCATAATTTTAGATTGCATTTCTTGGCTAGAACCCATTTCCTATAAATACAAAGCGTGTGTTTGTGCCTATTGCTTTATCTTTTTCATACATCTCAGACCTGGCTATTATCCATCTTGCCAATAGTTATTTATTACTTTATGATTATAGGCAAAGTAGGTAACGACCTATTAAATCACAAACCAACACTTATTATCACCAAAACCAAACTCCATTTGCTAGAATAGAATCCATTTCATATGTGGTTGTTTACTATTTTTTTAAGCCAAGATAATAGATGGTCATTGCAAACCTTTTTCCCAGGAAACTGGCAGTTGGAGTAAGTAGTCTATAGCTCATGTTTAAACTGTAAACAGAGGAATTGTTCTTGATATGTATTCCAGGCACAGAGCTATGCCCAGGGTAGCAGAAAACAATAGCGAATATATTTAAGTTTTATCTTACAATGTGCTCTAAAAAAGTGTTGGCATTTGTCAACACGCTACTTTCTCCCTTCGAACAGCTAGAGGTGGATTACGCAGGCAGGTACAAGGCAGGTGACACACACAACCTCGCTCCCATCATTTCAAACTCTCCCCAAAACCAGGCATGACTCTCGTGAATGAGGACTGGGTCCAGCATAGATATGGGCATGTTCTTTCACTTGCAGCAGGAGAATCAGGGAGGCAAAAAGGGGTGCCAAACCTTAGCACCGTCCTTCCGAGGAAATGCTCCTTTTACCAAGCAAGAGAACCAAAAGTTAGCCTCCATCATCACTTGTGCAGTTACATTTTTGTGATTCTGGATGAATTATTCGTATTGGCTCTGAAATGTACACAGAATCCTATAGTGGCAGAAACAAGCCCTAGCAAGGAAACAGCCAGAAAGAAACATGATAGATATTTAGATCAGGTATAAATTAACTGTATGTGTTTTACATGACATACTATATTTAACTGGTAATCAAATAACTACGAAGAGTCTTTGCTAGCCAGACACTAAAAAATCTTACTTGGAAAGAATTCAAAATCAAGGCCAAATAGAAAAAAACCTGTAGTTAAGTTTGACATGCTTACATGAACGACTTTCATGATAAGCAAATGCAAGTCTTCTGCCACGACCTGACTGACTGCCAAAAGGTTGTGTTTATAAAGGTTGCAAGCAAATCACTGGCTCAGGTCTCCATCCAGAAACCTGTGAAGTTGAAAAAAACCTCTTCCCAATGTTCAGTGGGCTACTTTCCCCACTCCCAAATAGCAACCAGTGTAGCAAAAAAAGCATTTGTTAGGCAAAATAGGAAAACACCAGTGCAGTAGATCAAGCCATCATATAATATCTGCACATAATACCTAATTCCTTAAGTATAATTAAAACTATTTCACAGTCTCTCCTCTGGCAAGGTGATTCCTAAGACAGCTGGTTGCTATCTTCCTTTTGCAATACTATCATCCTCACAGGTCAGGATTCAGTCAGCAATAAAGCCCAATTCAAGTCACTGCTGATTTGGCATGAGCTGCATTGCTGCTGCCAGGCAGTTCTCTCCCCACTCCACCCACCCTCAACCCCCCATGACAGGCTTCCCCCTGTTTGCCTTCTTAGTAAAAACACACGTGGTACTGAGCCCCTGCATGGTGTTTGTACACACAAAACCCCCTTCAGTGTTAGTTTTGCTTTCCAGTTTAAAGATCTTCCAAAATCTCTCTCAGCCCTTCTGTTTTTCAGGCTCAAACTTTTGCATCCTAATAGTAGAAGCCGCTGCCTGGCTACATTTAGGGAGCTACTAAGCACATTTGAACGTAATAAATCATGCACTGGTACAAAGGGAAATTTTCATTATAATGTGCCCCCTTTGTAACAGAAATTTCTCTCAAAGAAAACAAACCAAAGTATGAAAAATGTCCGTATTTCAGCCCCTTTGGGCCCTCACATTTATCTTTCCTTCACTCCACTAGAGCGTTTTGCGTGTTTTGGGATCCTCTTGCCTCTGAAAATCCAGCTCTGGGAAGTGAGTCATGGCGCTTTATTTTGCTTGAGACTACAGTGCCCAGGCATGTGCAGCCTAAGACAAAAAAGCAATAAAGCATTATTCCTGACCATCTTTAATCCGGTTCTGCTGTGGCAGCATGAGATTTGAAGTAATTTCTTACACTCACTAAAAAGGCTGAATTCTCAGCTGATATGAGCAGGCATAGCTCTGCTTTGACTTCAGCACAAGATGTCTGATGAAAATGTCTTGATAGCATTGGAACCCAAACTCAGGTGTCCCTGTGTGACTCTACATACAGTCATGTGGAGAGAAGGATAAACGACAACTTTTCCTCAAATATGTCACTCCTTTCTCTTCCAAGAATAGCCCCTATAGACTATCAGCAAAAGGGCTTTTTCAGATGCAGTTAATTGTACAACAGAACACAGAGATCCAGCAAATCTCCAAGGTATCAGAAGCAAACAATGATGAGAGACCTCAGCCCAAGAAAGCACATAAAACATATTAGTTACAGCATGTGGAAAGTCCTGCTGACTTCTTTCTAAAGAGCCCAAAGGGTCTTAGATTCCAGGAAACTATTGGCTATTATGGGTTTGCTAATACTGATGTGAAATTAGGGTGCTTCAGGCTTTGTCTGTACAAGATCTAATGGAAAGCTTAACTGACTTTTTTTTTCTAGAGCCAACTGCTTGTTTTTCTTCTCTCCATTATCAGCACTTTCAAAAATGAAGACCTAGAAGCAATGAGTATTGAGGGTTCTCAAAATCCTGCAGCTGAGAGGAAAGGGCAAGGGAATTATTACTGTTTCTATTTATTTATTTGTCTTGAAATACTGCCCAGAATGCCATACAACATGATAGGATGCAGGATCTCTGCAGAGAATAATTCACAGTCTAAATAAAAAGACCAGCCAAATGCCTCACTGGGTGCTTGCATCGTGCCAGCCACTTCTTAGATACTATCAACCCAGATGCCATAGCCAACTCGCAATAAACACCGATCTTTCCCTTTTCTTTGTCCCCCCTCCCACCCTGCTGCTTTGTGTTAAAGCCCACACACTGGAAGAGACACAGTGAAGACTGGAAGGAAAGTCAGACTGGTGACGCCTAGATACGCAGGCTTTCCAGCCACGAAGCAGAGGCACTCCTTGAGCATTTGCAGGGCTGTCCTGGCTGTTTTTTCTGTCTTCCTTGGCAAGGAGTTGGAGGATCCTTCTTCCCAGCCAAGTTACGTGGAACCCGCACTTGCCATACAGCAAAAAACCCATAAAAACTATATTGTCCATATTAAATAGGATATATAACATTCCCTGCATGAAAATAAATAGTCCTTAGAATAAAGGAAAAGACGTTAGCAGTTACATAGATACTATTTATAACATATGAAGATGAATGTCTTGGTAAATTTCATCCTGCCACTAAACAGGAAAAATGTTGTGAGTTCAACAAAATAACTGGAGAAAGTTTACCTCCACCCTGCAAAGCAATCTCCCTTTTTGCCTGTTGTTGGCTGCAAGTTTTGTTAGGTGACTCATTGGGAAATTTTTTGATAAAAGTATCTGCCAGGACACTTTAAATGAAGTATTAGATTTTGAATAGCACTAAGAACCTATCCAACTGAGAAACAATCCACAGAAAAGGTTGTTCTGTGGAATCCAAATTCAAAGACCATGATATTTTATCTTAAAATTTCTTAAAGAAAACAGTAGATGAAAAAAGATGAAGAGATGAAAATCTGTATGAAGCCATAGGAGCTCCAGTCTTTTGAATTCCAACATATATTTGCAGGTCAGTGACTGAGAAGCATCAATTAGCTCTAAACATACCTCATAAATTTCCTTAACAGAAAACACATGCTTGGAAGGTAATGCATTATGTTAGTGTCTAGCTCTTTCCATTTCAGAAGAAGGAGTTTCTGTGTATTACACCCTCTCTAAGCCTAGGGTTCTATACATTGCCATTTAACACATGCTTTTTTATACCTAAATGTGCTAGACAGATGACCCAAGTAGTGCACGAACTGGGCGTATGCTGTATCATCACTGGTGAGAAGTGAGTGTCACTGCACCAGTGATGGCTCTGCTCACAGTTGTGTTTGTTTCTACTACGGTTCGCCCACCAGATGAGAGCGGGTCTTCAGGATATAACCCTATAGCTTTCTTGCACAAGAGCTGTGTAAGAGGAATCTCATTCTGGCCAGGCACAGGGCTCTCCACATCTCCCTCTATCTCTTACATTGTCTCTACCAGCTGAGTAGGCTCCAAAGGTAGTATATTCTGCTATGGAATACAGACCTGCTACAGTCAAGCTTTCGGGCAGTCAGGGATCTGGCCAGAGTTTTGGGCTTCTTTGTGTAGGCTCAGGTTTCGACCTGACATGCTTTCTAGAAACATCCAGGACAACATTAAGACCAGAGAGCTGTGAAGAGCTTTGCAATCCCACAGGACAGATAGAGATTGAGGAGTAGACATAAGGTAACATTTTTCAAAGTACTTACATTGATGTAGGGGTGCTCAGCCCCTACAGAATAGGAGCCCCCAGAGTACATTCACTGAGTAGAAAGTGTGGTGGTTGCAGCACCCTGGCAAATCACTTAGGATTACATTGCAAATGAGGATGCTCAAGAAATACTGTCACATAGAATGAAAATATGATACCCAACATGTTAAAATCATGCCCTTACCAGCTCTAGGATGTGGTTCTTTGCTTTTAAACTGTCACTCCAAAAAGAGTGTGTATGGATCACATGAAAAAAACAAAAGAAAGTCTTTGGTAATTAATGCCTAGGGCAGATTTGACAATGAACAGCAATGCTGAAGAAGACATAACTCTTGCAGATGGTGCTGCCCGCAGATGAAGGCTGCAAAAAAGAAGCAAGTTGACTAAGAAAATAACTCCTGCGTTAAGTAACTTTCCTGCAGTGTCTGAAACAGAGCTGGAGCAGCAGGAGATGGGCTGCTCAAAACTTACTCGTCAAGCAATGCGCAGGAATTCAGACAGATTTTGGTTTGCAAGCATTTCACATTTCCAGATTTTCCCTATTATATTTACAGTTCCAACAATCCCAAAATGAAAAGAAAAAAGTGGGGCCCAAACAGGTGGGGCCCAGTAACCAGGAGAAGTGAAGTTTCGTTCATCTTTTGAGTTCCTCTGAGGTTTGAAGTTGCTGGAGAAGCCCAAAATGGGGAAAGATTTGAAAAAATGACCACTAATGAGTGGTTCACTTTGTTCAATCTACAAAACAGAAAGCTAATGGGGTAGGATGATAATCTTTCTATACATTAAATGTTATTATAAAAGGATGATGAGTTCCAGATTATTCTCTGCCCTAGCATTTGAGGAAGCAGGAAGGAAGGATAAGAAAAAAATGTGCTTTACTAGCAACAAAGATTCTTTTTGGATACTAAGAAAAAAGTTTTCTTAAGGTAGTAAGGGATTGAGATGCACTGCCTTTGGGTGTGCAAAAAGCCCTTCACTCCAGTTGTTGAGAATAGTTAAACTGTTATATGTCTTGGGAGCTGTGTGGGCTGACTTGTTCCTTCCTCAGAGCAGAATCTTGAGCTAGAAGGTCTACAGAGGCTCTTTCCAGCCTTTCACTCCCAGCTTTCTATGTGATAACCTGATGTGGCATCAAGCAGAAATATTTAATATGCCTTTCTGTGCCCAGAGTTACACTGGTAAATATCTGATCAGGGAACTGAGAGGAAAAAGTCTTCATACCAAATGATACTATGGACAACAAAGACAGCCTTCATGCCAGGGCCTGGGCAATGAGGGAATGATCACATAAATGCTTACAGCAAATCCAGCTGTAAAAAGCAGCCCACAGTCCAAGCAGTGGTAATACATCTTTGAGGGACAGGATTTCAGAAGGAATTAGTACCACCGTGTAGAAAGGCACAGCTTCTGCTTAGTAAAATGAAATAATCTCAAATGGGGTCATGATTCTCACAGCCAGATTTTGGTGGTTACGCAAATGGTTGTTACACTATTAGGAAAATGCTGGCTGAAGTGGTAGACGGAGCGTTTCTAACTCTAGGTCTCACTGTGCTGTCAATAAAATCAAAAAACTTCCAGGGGAGAAGAGCTTGACCACTGCAGCAGAGCAATTCTGCAGCAAACAGGTTGATTTTTCTATCCTGTGGCAGCAGGAGTTTTAAGCACTCACTTCACTGTCACTGCAGCAGCCGCCTGCGGTGTCTCACCACCTGCAAGTCCCGCTTCCTTCTCGCAGAGCGCCATGTTCATGCAAGTAGTTGCTGACATTCGGTCTTACTTCTCCCCCAGTAAAGGCAAATGGATGTCACAGCGGCTCTGCTTGATTGCCAAGACACGGCTGGTTGTCATTGCTCCTTCTTGCCACTGAGGTCATCTTCTCCTGTCCAAACCTATCGGCTCTTGTAGGTTATTCTAGTTTTGACAAAGCACAAGCAGGAAGAAATCCCTCCCTCAAACCAGGTAGCAGAGTCACAGTACTGCTAAACTAACTGCATCTTCTCACAAATCTTTGGGATGAAAGAAATACTGATTAGTCATTTTAATATGACTATAGGGAGAGCTGGATGAGAGCCAGGATTTTCCAAAGTGACTGGTGTGCTTTAGTTGTTCCCAGGTTTGGGAAATACTAACAGCTCCATTTTCAGAAAGACATGGGTGCTCATACTTTGGGGAGAAATACGTTAGGATGTGTGCCTGAACGTCAGAAGCCATCTCAAAACTAAGCACTCAAATGGAGTTATTCTTAAGTTATTCTTAAGTCTAAGCTATAAGCAGTAAATTGAGAAATTTCAGGTGGTAGAGCTATACTCCAGGAGGGAGCGGCTGGCAGCCGCTCAGCTGACAGGGTAGGGTGCATGATGCATGTGCCCTGTTGCTAATCAGTGGCAGGGCTTTAGCTTTGAAATGCTCATCAAACAGTTTAACACCTCAATGGAGCAGCATAATGCAGTTCATTTCGAAGGCGCTCTATTCCCATTCAAAATGATGGCTGGGCCATGTTTACAGTAAAATTGCATTAGTCCTTATAGCACATGCTTTCCAGACAGTAAGAAAACATAAATTCTGTGTCGGATGCTAACTCTCAAGATGCATAGTTTGGCTCCAAGCTAGCATAAGGCATGGGGATACATTAGAGCCTACAGGAGAGCTCAACAGGGTACCTATAAAGGTAGGTCGGGCTGCTAACGTTCGTGCTTTCTCCCTTGCTGCATTTCTGCTCCATCCACACCGCAGCCCCCTTGCCCTGTGTGCAGCTGAACGCCGTTTGGCTGCCAGAAGCGTCACACACAAAAAGAGCACTTACATAGCAGTGATATACGCCCAGTATTCCCAGCTGTGGAGCTCACACAAAGGTACTGACAGCGTGGTATCAGCTAAACAGGATGCCAAGGAGTATTTCAGCAATGATAACACAAACCATGGCGAAAAAGAGGACACACAGAGAAACACATGTGCTTGCTGGGAAGCCACAGAACATGAAGAAAGTAGGTTAGATATGTTCAATGCAGGGAAAAACTCCTTAGTTATATCTCAGTTTGGCTCCATTGGCTCCACTAGTGATGTGAACACATCACTCCTCTTCATCCTGTGAGGTCCCCCATGCACAGGTACCTCATGCATGATCCCATTTTGACACTTTCAACACTCTGTTTACCTCTGCCTATCCATGGCCTATCGTCTTTTGCCAGGCATCAAGATGACTGCACATCTCTTCACTCTAAGGATAGTCCTGCTGTCACAGAGTCTACCCACCCCCTTTTGTACAGCTTTTTTGAACTTATCCTCAAGTTTACCCCTGTGTCCATGCTGAAGGCCTCTCCGGAGAATCATTTTGGCCACAAAGAGGCAGGAATTGCATACAAATTGTTCTTTGCTATTCCTTTTCTACTAATCCCTACCTGCTGCTCTGCAGCCTGGCTCTGCGCTGGGCTCCTTCGCACCATTCCCGACTCCCTGAGTCAATTCAGACCATGCTCTGGTTCCCCCCAGACCTCCAGCTGCCACCCCCACAAGTTCTTCTCCCACCTCAGCTTTCTTCCACTGCTGCATCTTAATAGCACTCATGGCCACAGCTTGTCATCCACACTGTTCACGTAAGGGGATTGCTGTTTTGGGAGAGAATAACACAAAAAAACCTAACCAGAACTGCAGAGGCAATGTGGGCATACACAATGAGAAAAAGTGCGAAAAATGACAGGAATGTACAAATACTTTTTTGATGCAAATTGTATGCGGAAAGGAAAGCATCTAACTTCAGCATTTGTGTGCTGAGAAGGTGGCTGCTGTGTTTGAGGCTGGGCTACTTGTTGCAGAGGCCTCTCTGTAAGAGTTCCCACAGTTAAGACATATAAACTCTCATAGCGGAATTTCCAGCAGTGACTCTCATTGGTTTAGCAGCTTCAGGGGGAGCTCACCCCTACTCAGTAAACACCTGACTTTCAGAGGGGCTTTTCATTTGTTATTTTGTAGACTGTAATTTGAATCCACAGCCTTTTGAAGGCTCAGACGGATAAAATTTGCAGTCAGACAGGTGCAATTAGCCCTATCTGCACCCGTAATTAATTCATTTACAAGTTTGAAGACATGGACATGTAATTTCTAGTGCAAAACTGAGCTTGGCGGGGCAGGAGGGAAGGTTATTTCAGAAAATCATTGTTAGGAGACAGGATTTGCTTATAACGTAAAGGTATCAACCATCTTGAGTGACAGGACAGGGAAATCAAACATCACTGTGCAATCAAACCTACCCAGCAAGCAGCTAGGACAGTCCTTATGGGCACTGCCAAACCTTTCTTGAACATACACATGTACAAAACTACATGACTGATGCTAAAAATGGATGCAAATGATGCTATTACTCCACAGTAATGGCCTCTGCAGTGGCCAAACTCACCTTGTATTCTGCCTACACAACCCAAGATTGATCTTAGTCTATTCCTGACCTCTCTGTCTGCTGGTAGCAAGCATCAAACTACTTACCCTTAAACCAGGACAGTACTGTAAGATAGGCAAAAGGAATATTGAATTAATAGCAAATTCATGCTTTGTAAATTTGGATTGAATTCAGCAAGTACTTTAATCAAAGAGAGAAACGCTGAAAAAGCCTACTGGTCTTACTTTATATTTTCAAGATTCATTACTGATATAACATTTCACAGAAATTTTGTTCAGTTTTTCAAAGCAAAAATCAAAAGGCTTAGATAATTTGGAAATAAAATTAGCTATTCATTTCAGGCTGAAAAAAATCTGGGTTGGAGTGATACTGAGTTTTTACTTTCACAGGAAAGACAAAACTACCTGCATTTCCCCAAAAATTAATTTTCTTAATGCGATAGCATGATAATAGCATTCACTGTCTTCCAAGGAACTTCATGCCCATGCTGGTATGTTTGGATTTTGAGGCCAGAAATCCATATCTTGGTCTATATTTACAAAAGGATACACAAAGCCTCTATGTGTATGATGGAAGATGACAGCTAAGCTCTGCTCTGCTACCTGTGAGGAGTGCAAGGGGAGATAGAGGTCCATGAACAGCTTAGATCTAATATCTCTTCTGCAGTTTGTTTTGTGAATCAAGTCATCTCACCAGATGCCTTCACCATCTTTCAAAGAATGGATCCTATCACATTGTCTTACTGGTATTAAAATCAAATGGTTATGTTTTCATTATTAAAAAAACATTCCCAGGACCTATTACAGCTGCTATAGGAAGATTTTCATTCTCCTGCATCAAAGCACTCAAAGTATTATTTACATTGTTATGATTTAGCGTATCTTGGGTACAGGTCCCCACACCTTTCTAAGATGGTAGAATGATTGTAGTGATATGAAGATGAATGGGATTATATTAGTCACCCCTATGATACACAGTACTTTTGAAGGAATAGTGCATAAAAAGGACAACCAATCCTATTTTTGTAAGTGTAGAAAGACATAAAGGAGCTGAGATAGAGCAGTACTGCGGTATAGGATGGATGCAAGTATGTGGAATGAAAAGCATAAAGACATCTCACTTCTTTATAACGCCGTTGTAACACTATGCAGCTCAATGCTGACTAGCCCAGAGGGTGGGAGAGATTCACCCACCTTCCTGGCACTGATTGATATCCTGGCACTGATGTGTTAAAAGGGACTAAAATCGTCACTGGTTTCTCCACCTTGCATATGGCAGAATTTCACCTGGCAAGACCTTCACCAGACACATTACTTCTGAGTGAAGTGGATTTTATTTTTAGAAAAGGCATCCAGTTTTGATTTAAAGATTTCATGTGACAATGAATCCAGCACAACCCAAGGTAAATTGTTCAAATGATTAATTCTCCTTGCAGCAAAAACATACACCTATTTCTAGGCATAATATATCTATTCCTTTTTCACTAGTTTTCCAGTAACCAGGGGAGATGCTTCTACTGGTGGAATAACTTCTTGGGAAGAAAACTTTCTGAAGGCCATCGATATTACAGTCTACTGACCAACAGAATGGTAAATGCCTGGTTCCTACAGCTTGGTGCCTGCGGAGCTGAATCAGACTTGATGGGCACTTCTTTTGTGAACCGACACTGGTGTGGCCATCATTCATACATTGCAGGAGGGAAGGGAGAGGATGTGGGGACAGAGCAGGAGAAAGAGCTGCCCACCGAGGGGGCCCAGTGTCACAGCTCCCCTGAGAGGCAGATGAGCATGGGACACTGGACCAGCAAAACCACCTGCCTTGCTTAGGACAGGAGTCCTTGAGCTGCTTATCACAGCATCCCCACTGCCCACACAGTTCCAGTTTTGCGGCTTGACCAGTAACGGATTCAAAAACAAAAGATAGGAAGGGTACTCGGGGAGCTGGGACAACCTCTTAGCCTTGCCCCATCACAGAATGTAAAACACCAACCTGCACAGTGCCAATGTAAAGGTTACAGTCAAGAAATTTGCCCCTCTTCTTGCCAGGATCAAGCAGAGTTCAGAGACAACCCAACAACCTTGCACTACTGAGCATTAAGGATGGATGAAAGCTCAAAACTTTTCCATCTTGACAACAACAGTGATTTACAACAGCACAAGAGCTCTGTAGAACAACTTAAAGCAAGGCTCCAAGGAGCTGAGATTAGTTACCAGACAGTAGAAAATAGGAGTAATCAATTTTGTTCAGCCTGGACTCAGGTTCTGCAACTTTCCTGAGGATCGAAAGATGCACAAAGGTGTTTGAACACCTTTTTTTTTTTTTTTTAATGACTGAAAAGAAGATGATCCAAAAACTCACGGGGAAAAAACCCCACTGCTTGGGTTATGTTTGATTCTTTGGGATGTATAAACAAAATTTAAATAAATAGAGGTTGAGATAAATAAGGATGCAGTTAAGATTTTCTGTTTCTCCTGGGGCTACTTTTTGCCACGCTTACTGCCATTAAGTAGGACCTTGCTCCTTAAAGAGTTCCCTGTGAGCAGCAAGACTATTCAAAGAAAAAACACTTTATACAAGAGCCTAGATCAGACTACAGGAAAAGAAAAGGCAAGATTTGAATAAAAGGGTGTTTTAGGCAACTGGACTTCAGCTGTGCTGAACTATATCCTTGGTTTCTCATTGCTCAATGTGTCGTCTTAGTTGCTTATTGTCTCATTTTATCTTTGGTAGGTGAGCCAGAAACAATGGGAAGCAGCAGACTAAAGGAAACATTGAGTGATGATGAGGGCTTTGAAGAGGAAGGGGTTTGTAGTTGTGTTTTTTAAATACAGTGCTTTCACAGAAAGATTTAACAAAATTTACCTATGTTGTAATACCCCGCTAGATTAAAGGCTTAGGCACATTCGCAAAACAGAAATGAATCCTGTGTTTAATCATTGAATTATAATATTCATTAATATTGCAACAGCTTTGAATTATACAATTACACAAATATTTTGCATTCTATGATTTGATTCAGTAATCTCATTTATTTTAGGTTTTATTAGCTCTTTGCTTCCAATTCATTCAGTCAGATACTCGCTTGGTTTGCAGCAGAATGGGAAGTACGATTTCTTCATCCTAATGGGAAGAACAGCGCCAGCTCTCATATCTCAGCGCTGCTCTAGAGACTGAGTCTCTTCTCCCTGGAGCATTGTTCCTCTCACACAGGGAGGTAAGTTAATCTCCTACCTTTCCCTAATTTTCTTAAAAGTAGAGGAAATGTACTGGATATATAACTGGTGTTTTCTGCTTCTGGAAGTCTTCCCAGCTCCTCAAGGGCTTTACTGCTCCCTTCCCACATCGCTGCACCTATTGCTGTAACACAGCTGACAGTGCCTATCCTCTCCATTGGGTATCTCCCACACTTCTAATGATTTCCCCTTCTTTCCTCCCATACTACAGCATAGATTAGAAGAAGAGGGACTGATGCAGGTATCTGCTGCTGAGGCTACTGGGAGCTGCGAAAGAGCACATAACTAACTGCTTAGACTGTTTATTCTGTGGGTGTTTATATGCAAGGTGAAAAAGGAGGCTACCTCGAAGTTAGAGATTTTTTCAGTCCAAGGCTTGGAGGATTTTTGATTAACTGTGCAAAAGTTATATATCCTTTCCTCTCCATTCTCCCCCAATACACAGGGATTAGGCAATTTAGCTTATCATTTCATGTTAACAGAACAAGTGAACAAAAAAAGACAAAAATGGAAGTCCCCATGAGAAGACCTCCACAAACACATATACCATTCCTGCTCCCCAGAAGTACCTGATCTGGGGAGCAATTTGTTTTAGTAATAAACTGTGGGTTAAATATACAATACTGAAGTGTGTCTGTAAAAGCAATGGCTCCATTCCCTTGTCCACTGCCAAGGCCTCTCCAATTTAGAGATGACTTGAACATTTGGAGCCAAAGATCACGAGGTAAAATCCTTCTACAGTCTTAACTGAATCTGTAAACAGATAAGGTAAAGCCTGAAGACAGGATCTCTCAAGCAGGTCAACCTGCACAGACATTCACACACACAAGCACACACATGCATACATACACACATGTTCTCTGTTCCAAAGGTTCAGAGTATTTAGTTAGCTGCAAGTAGGATTAAAGAAGTTAAGTCCGCCAAAGCCTTTCCCTGAAAGTGAACATGTGATAACAGTTTGAGTTGAATCATCAAAAGAAGTGAGAGTTAAGACCGAGAACAACAACAAAATGAGTACTGCAGATTCACATGAGTAATGATTCACACGATTAATTCTTCTTAGAGGCTAAAAAAAAGGATAAAGCAGGATTACTGCAGCCAGCCTTAGGCTTTAAGGGACTTTGAAGACCACAGAGAAAGAGACATGTTTCCAAGGTAAAAGGCTTCCTTCCAACTTAAAAGGCAGAGGGAAGAAAATAAGAAATAATAACAGGTGTGATGTTCTAGTGCATTGAAAACTGAAAATCTTTCCATATTCATTACGGAAGAATAAACCTGGAGTCACAAGATGATATAACCACACAAAATTAATAAGATCTGCAACTCAGTACTTCAGGGGCTGAAAAAATGAAACCACTCTTCCAATGCCATGTTGGCAAAAGAGGGTCAGACATATGAAATAACTGAGAAATACCAAGTATCTGCTTGTGAAACAAGTCCTTGCTATTTCTAAAATAAGGATCCCATTTAAAATATAGCTTATACGCATTTAAAAAAAAAATCAGCTTGTTAAACCACTCACAAAGATGGGATCTCAAAACAAGCATTTCCACTTGCTGCTAAGTCTAAAACAATTGAAGATTTTAAAGTCTATCTTTAGACCTCATCTATCAAAAAGTGCTCAGAAACAATACTGTAAATTAAAGATATTAATTTCTACTGGATTAGTGAAAACCACATTACATCACTGAGAAGTTCATCTAAATAAAAACAGTCTTAATTATTCTTCTTAACTGACTTCAGAAATAGATTGACAAACTGAAATCAGGGTACTTTTCAACTGAGTCTGTATAGGAGTTTAATCCAAACTTTCAAGCCCCTATAGATATTTCTGATTCATAATAATGATGTATTTCCCTAAAATAGGTAGGATATGTACGTCAGCTTCCCCCACACACACACATAAGTAGGTAGTGAGGATGTTAACTGGACCGTAAAACTCCTTTCCACCAACTGCTCTGTCCTGTGTAATGGAGACGGCACAGTGCGAGGGCTGACCCTGCTCCAAACGCTGCTGGCACCAGCCACCCCACTGTGCTAAACTGCTAGCAACCTGCAGCGTTCACTATCGGCACGGATTTCTGGTCTGCTGGAAGCACCTGGGTCACCTATCTATTGCAAACCAATTTCAGAAGCTGATGAGTAACAAGTCATCCAGCCTGAGCTGTCTAGGCCACCTGCAACAGCAGTGTTGCTGCTCGCCTCCATCAGCCTCTCCTTTGCAGAAATGGCACCTTTCAGAAAAAGTACAGCCAAAAGGACTAAACTTAATCCACCTCCCAAGGGAAATTAAAATCTCAAGAAAGGCTTGGAAAGACAGCAGTGCCTGTCAATGATGTCTCAATTGTTATTAATGGCAGGCCGTACCACTGTAGAACTTTTCTTCTCCCATTTTCCCTGTTAAGGTAGTATTCAAACTTGCTCCCAGCACAGACTTGTGGTGCTACACAAGCACTCTCTGTAGTTCAGAGAGCAGCAAAGAGTTCAACAATTTCCTCACCACTGAGGGAGTTTAAGCCACCTTTGGAGGCAGTTTTGGCTGCCCTCAGGAAGATGGCTTACTTGACCAGCTTGGCAGTCTATAACAGCCTCTCTTAGGCTCACAGTGAGGCACTGAAAGGAAGAGAAAGACTACTGCTTCCAGCTCTTCCCTGCTGCTGCCAGTCTTTTCTGATGGCCTTCAAACTGAAGCCAGTACAGCCAGGACACTGGGCACCTCTGTTATTTAAAATCCCCACTCACCTTGGGAGGTGGTCCACTTCTCCCTGGCTCTCAGAACCGCGGGATGGATCAGGCATGCTGCTGCAAGTGTCATCCCCTGCAAGCAAGTCCTTTCCCTTCAAATGAAAATAATTTATAAATATGTAAAGGTACAGCATTTATCTGAAACATGGACAAACACAAACAATTGCTACAAGGTCACTTGGATGAGAATTAGTAATATTTTGCATCGCCTCTTCTCACTGAGTGTCATTAAAGAATGGTTATTTCTGCCTTTGCAGACCAGTTTCAAATGGTTCAATTCTATTGGTTTTGTACATAGAACATTGCATTTTGAATTATAAATTACACCGAGATCAGTAAAGAACTTTTCTTGAAGTTCAAGTTTAATTTTTTCACTTGCAGACCTGAAGTCACTTTAAGGCAGGGAATATTTTCATATCCTATGTGGGCACCTCAGTCACTGCTTCAAGGCAGTGAAAAAGATCCCAGTACACATCTATGGCTTAAGGACAGCATCTCTTCCAGCAATGCAGGTCCTTAAGATGGGTCTTTTTATGCACAAGAAGTGGTGGTCATGGCTGAATGAGAATCAGGTCTATTAATTTTGTCATTGAAACAAAGCTGCAAAGTTGTTGATGTATTTAAGCCTGCAAATTTTGTATCACTGCCTTCCCAGTACACATCTATAGGGTATTTCCTCTGTCAAAGCTTCTTTCCTGGTCTGGTTGCCATAGTACCCAAGCACCTCTGAAAGCAGTTATCCTCCCGGCCCTCAGTGAGCGAGAAGTGCTATTACCTGCACTTTATACCTGGGAAATAGGGTGCAGGGAGGCTAAATGACTTGTTCAAAGTCATGCAGGACATGTTTGAGTTCCAGATTGCTAACATCAGCCTGGACAATCCCTCCTTCACGTTAGCTGCTCTTTATATAGTATCATCCAGCCATTCTCAGCTAAGTGAGTCTTATAAAGATAGGGAACAAGGCATGCATGAAAAGAAAATGATTGTGCAATAGAGGTAGGAGGTTGACTCTAACAGATATTTGAACTACAAAACCAAAACTAAATTAAAATTAAAGCTCCCTTATTAAATTTCTAATTGTTGTGTGATACTGTGCAATCATTTTTAAACCACCAGCATCTTCCTTTTATGTGACACAAGTGGAGGAAAAAAATGGGCTGAATCCAAGTTTTTGTTTGGCTTTATTATGTGCAATTCCTTTTTAGCATTCTGAGCATTTAACCTTGAAAAATAGTGTTGTTTTGCCGCTGTGTTTCCTGATTGTTAGTCTCAAGGCATTTCAGTGGCATCTTTATAAATCTGCTGTAGCTGGTAAATATTTCTTACAGTCCAGTGCTGAAGACTGAAAAACCCATATCACTTTTAGCTGTCAGGCAATTAATGTAATCCAAAGAAAATGAAAGGTATGTGCAACTGGGACTGCTTTTAATAACAGAAGGTTCCTGACTCATGCTTCTAAGGGGAACAAGGAAAAATATCAATAAAATAAAGCTCAGAGAGGGTGCTGGAAAAGATCTTGAGACTCTGAATGCCATTTCATTGCAGATTATGTGACAACTAATATTTGGAGAGAAAACATGATAAATGTATTTATTGATCACCTGTTTCAAATGACAGCCATAGTATAGTTACACAGGGCTGCATCATCTCACATCAGCAGTTTCTAATTTCTCCTTTTTCAGGTTGCTCCTGTGTTTAAGTAAAGTCAAATACAGGAAAGAGGTATTTGTGTTTAGAGATGCAATGCCAGTATTGATGGCTGTGTTCTTTTCCAAAATACAAGGGGACAGAGGGAGCTAAGCCAGTGAGATACAAAGGTAGCAAGGCACGGGATCAATAAACTGTGTTAATGAGCCAAAATCTGAAATAAATTCCAGGCTCTGCATGGGCACAGGGATGCTACTGCAAGCAGAGCGCCAGAGCGGGGATTTTAGCACTCGCCCAAGTGGTGCTGCTATCTGTGGCAGCAATCACCTGGCAGGTACCACTGAAGGCCATGGAAGCAGCCAGGTGTTCAGCACTTCAAAAGTCAGACCGAAGTGTGCGATACGGATTTGGAAACCTAACTGCAGGTCCCATCTACTTAGTAACCTTTTTATTCATTCAATAACCGCAAAAGTGCCGCAAAAGACATGCAAAAGGAGTGAGTTCAAAAGTTTGTTTAGCACAGGGCAATCCAACACACCAGCAGCTCAGAGGTGAGTAAAGTGAGGTGACAGGCTTTGTCCACTTCACCAAGGTCCCTGAGCTGGGGATGTTACTGCTCTGGCAAAAGAAAGGCAAAACCTGAGAGGCCACAAGACTGAATCTTCCAGACCAGAGCTGGGAGAGTGTCAGTGCCTGTGTTAACAGGACACAGCACCTCTTCTGTGGATTTTCCATGTACCTTCACACCCCAGAGCCTAGTGAGTTCTGCACTGGCCCCTATTTAAATGGACATTCGTGGCATCAGCAGATTTTCTATGTGCATCTCTGCAAGCCCGGAGACGCAGCATTTCCATTTGCATCTCCTGACTAGTTCAGCTTGAGCTCTGTCTCTATTAAGATGGCAGGATCAGGCCCTTTTATGATCCTGCCAATATAGAATAATTAAAGCAAACTAAATGAATAATTCCAGCAGATGAAAATTAACTCAGCCACATAGGCAGATAAAAGCATCTCCCGTTATTTGAAGTGTCTGTGGAGCTGCACCTTTAAACACCATGGCAACCAATGCCATTACTGAGTTCTTTTTTAGATCTCATTTAAAATGTAGGAAAATCGATGCTTTATTCACTCAGGGTTAGGTTTTCTTTTTTCTTTTTTTTTTAAATATGAAAAAATCTTGAATCAGGTATGGCCCTGCTTTTAACAACTAAATCCCTTTTTCTGTAACAGCTTTTCTCATCCTTCCTCATACAGCTTTTCCTTCTCTAGCTCCCTGCAGGTTGACCATTTAACCAGCACCAAACATTCCTCCCCGAGAACCACTTATCGATCTGTTTTCTACTCTCTAACATCCCTTTCCCAGTTCCAAGGGCTGCATCTCCACTCAGGGCTAAAAGCAGTGGCTTAGTACATTTTCTTCTTGGCACCTGATTCCCTCAACAGTCCACAAATGCTAGATGTTTTTCATCAACAAAACAATCATTCATTAATCCTGTTTACTAACTTGGAGCCAAGTATTGCCATGGCTATAAAATAGCTGTGCTATATCCCCTTTCATATACTGCAGGTGCTGGGAAGTGGCTTCCTTGGCATGATATCACATAGCTTATTTGTTGATTTGCTCTCCCTGGTTTGTATGTGTGAGTTATGGTCAGCTGTTTCCTTTCAAACACCAGTCCAGGCATCAGCAAATATACAGAAAACTAAATTCTTCTCCCAGACTGCTATAGCTTTAAGCACAGTAAGGCTGAAAACTCTGGAAGAATTACGTTATGGGATCAGCCAGACAAGTCAAGCATCTAGTGACCAGTCCCAGGTGCCTCAGGAAAAACTAATTATTAACAACCCGCCACGGGAATAGGCAAGTAGTCTCTCTGTCATACTCTACATACATGCCTACACCATGACTATGCTGGAAATGTCTACAAGATTTAAAAGATGCATGAGAACTGCCTGTGGCTTGCATAGGTCCTGCAGCAGGACACCAGACAAGTTCAGATCCATCAGAACAGGCTGCAGCAGGGACACAGGAGATAATTTTCTCATTCCAAAAAGTCTCATCCCAGCCACTAACAAAGTTTACTTTACAATCTGAAGGATGACATACTAATTCCCTTCCAAAATTTGCTAACATCACCCTTCAGGATGTTTTTGTTAGTTCAATTACAAGCCCAATCTTTTTTTTTTAATCTTGCTGTATCTTGGCCACGGTGATGCTCCTCCAGGACTTAACTCCACTGTTTCCATTCTGCTTGCTGTCATTACCTAACTGTTCACATCCTCTTGGAAAGGCCAGAAATCTGCCATAACACTAAAATATACAGGAGGCAGTTTATACCCAAGTAAAACATACAGACCCCTTAGGTCCAGCCACGAGCTGCAACAGAGGCGCCGTACTCGAGTCAAACAATAAATTTCTTGTTCAATAAATTTAGCTCTTCTTCAGCTCATTAACTGTCCCTCCAAAAAACATATTAATTTTTACAAGTTTGCTCATTACTCACAGCTGGTTAATATATTCAAGAGTGCAGACTGCTCACAAGGTGGCCATAAAGAGAACTGGAACTGTTGGTAGCTATTTGGTACTCTGTATCTAGCTCTGTGCTTCAGTGGCTGTGGGGTATTAATTCTCTCAGCTGAACTAAACATTTCTGATTACTCCTAAAAGAAGTTTTGGTTGCTACTTATACATATTCTGTTTCATCAGACACACAGAAAGAATTTGCCTTTTCTTGAAAAAATTAAACTCCAGCTATACAAGTGTCCGTGAACAGTAAACGGAGGAACAAGCCCCCAGGGTCCCTCTGGGCACCATGAGACCAACCTTAACACTGCTACTGACTTTCTGGGTGACGTGAGGCATATCATTTTACTGTGCTGCTTCAAGGTTAGAATGTATAAAAGATCTTGACTGTTGCGGAAATCAGTTGGGATAACAATTTGAGCCTGCAAAATACTAAGTAAATAGCAGGTACAATTAATGGTGGTGAACATCTTAAATCCCTAATTCTACCCACCAACAAGTTTTACTCTGAGCTACCCTTCCACTGAAATGCTTATTGCAAATGCGCCAGCACAAGAACCTCAGACAGTTAGATCCTTTAGACAAGTTTAAATCGACAAATAATTTCTGTGAGCTATTCTTCTCATGAAATTTGGCCTCACCAGCAAATAAGTTACAACAAAGCTTATACGGATCCATTTTATCCTCAAGAGAGTTAAAAAACTGCTGCATACTCCATGATTTGCACGTTTTCGCTCACTTAACATAAAAGTAATGACATTTTCTACTCCATTCTGCACGCTTTCAGTTAAAGCAGCAATGGCCAACTCTGAGCTTTCAGCTCAAAAGACTAATGTCACTCTTTGCCACCCCGGATACAGCACCAGGAATTTTCAGGGCTGCAGTTTATACTTGCTTGGTTTGCCTGTACTTCTGCCAACTAGTAGAGAAATACACCTTTCTTATACAAATGGGAGTGTTGACACGGTTGTCGAATCTAAGATGAGGTATAAGGAGGTATATGGAGGAGAAGAACATTATCAGCAGTAGTCAACATGGATTCACCAAGGGGAAGGCATGTATGACTACTCTGATAGCCTTCTACGACGGCATGACTGGATGGATAGATGAGGGGAGTGCAGTGGATGTTGTCTACCTTGACTTCAGCAAGGCACCGTCTCCCACAGCATACTTGTAGGCAAGCTTAGGAAGTGTGGGTTAGATGAATGGGGAGTGGGGTGGATCAAAAACTGGTTAGCAGGTGGGTCTCAGAGGGTTGTGATCAGTTGGGCAGAGTCTAGTTGGAGGCCTGTGACTAGTGGTGCTCCTCAGGGGTCAGTACTGGGTCCAGTCCTGTTCAATGTATTCATCAGTGACCTGGATGAAGGGATGGAGTGTACCATCGGCAAGTTTGCTGATGACACAAAATTGGGAGGGGTGGCTGACAGCCCAGAAGGCTGCGCTACTATTCAGTGAGACTTGGACAGGGAAAAGTCTTATGAAGTTCAACAAAAGCAAGTGTAGGGTACTGCCCCTTAGGAGGAATAACCCCATGCAGCAGTACAGGTTGGGGGCTGACCTGCTTGAGAGCAGCTCTGCAGAGAGGGACCTGGGAGTCCTGGTGGACAACAGGATGACCATGAACCAGCAATGTGCCCTTGTGGCCAGGAAGGCCAATGGCATCCTGGGGTGCACCAAGAGGAGTGTGGCAAGCAGGTCAAGGGAGGTCATCCTCCCCCTTTACTCTGCCCTGGTGAGACCACAAGTTGAGTATTGTGTCCAGTTCTGGGCTCCCCAGTTTAAGAAAGACAGGGAACTGCTGGAGAGGGTGCAGCGAAGGGCCACAAGATGATTAGGGGGCTGGAGCATCTTTCTTGTGAGGAAAGGCTGAGGGAGTTTGGTCTTTTCAGTCTAGAGAAGAGAAGAGAAGACTGAGAAGATCTGAGAAGACATTGAAGAGAAGATCTCATCAATGTCTACAAAGGGAGGGTGCCAGGAGGAGAGGGCCAGTCTTTTTTCAGTGGTGCCCAGTGACAGGACAAGGGGCAATGGGTACGAGCTCGAATATAGGAAGTTCCATCTGACCATGAGGAGGAAGTTCTTTACTTTGAGCGTGGCAGAGCCCTGGAACAGGTTGCCCAGAGAGGTGGTGGAGTCTCCGACTCTGGAGACATTCCAAACCCGCCTGGACGCCACCCTGTGCAACCTGCTGTAGGTGGACCTGCTCTGGCAGGGGGGTTGGACTAGATGATCTCTAGAGGTCCCTTCCAACCCTTAACTTTCTGTGTGATTCTCTATAGATAGACAATTTTCCCACCTCTGCAAATGTTGTTTGTTTCTCAGTAAACACAATGCTGGCACTGTGCACATTTGATCCAGCCAGGATCTAAATATTGGGAAGAAAATTAAATCAAGTACACTTAAGCATTTTTCTTGTCTCCAGCTTCCAGGAAATCTGGTTATAAGGCATGGCCAGAATAAGAGCCCAGTATATAATGTAATCCCACTAATGGTACAGCAAATTAGAAGGTCAAGGAAGAACGATGAGTGAGGACTAGGGATTTCCTTTGAATGGTTGATTTCTGGAGATTATTACCAGTTATTCAACAGGATACTTGAGTGGTATGGGCTGTGTTAAATATAGGGACAGGAAAAACAACTTTATCTTCACTGTTGGAACTGACGTGGCCAGTCCAACTGGGATTATCTCAAAGCCATCTGCCTGCTGATGGCATTGGTGACATGGAGCTGAACTAACATTTTTGATTGCCATAATTGTCATATACAGTACCAGTAACGTTTTTTTCAGTAACAGCTTGTTTACCAGATGAGCTATTGCACCCATCTACCAGCAGCATTTTAAATTCATTGTTAGTGCTTTTTTTTTAATGTCACTTGACTGAGTGACCTGAAATATGTTTGCAACCACAAAATATACACACAGATGTATTATTAAAAAAGATTCTAAAAAACTGAGAAAAATGAAATATCATACTATAAGCCAAAATGTAATCTTCACAGACACCATCTTATTAAAATCTGAGAAGCAGTCTTTTTAGTACTGTTCCTTCTATTGATATATGGAGGAGTGCCTAGGATATCATATTAGCTCTCAGATACATCCACTTTGTTGTTTTTATGCCGGGAGCAGCACTCCTTCTCCCACGGTGAAACAATATATACTGCATTTACATCTGTTACATTGTGTTCACTTATAAACAGTTGGCCAAGTTTATCCTTGGAATAAACATGTCATTTCAATTGTGACTCATCAAACCTGCCTCCTCCAGAAAAGAATTTGTCCTTTTGTCCTTAAAACTGGATATTTTGTGCTAGAAAGTAACATGCTTTCAGGGAGCTGGCTTTGAGCCTTTGACGGGGGGGAAATAAGGAAAAAAACAAAACTCTTGCTGACCTCTCTATACATCTGGTCAAGAATTAAGATGTCTGATAAATTGGTATCTGTTATCACCCCAAAGTGAATGAAAGAAAGGGATGTGCCTTAAGAAGAAAAAAATCAGAAGACTTCACTTAAAAAAACCACCAACATATCTGATTGTAAACTACCTATGGCTCTGTCCGTACAGCTGCATACCTTCTGCTCTCAGTCTCCTCTTCAGCCCGGCCGCTGTCACTGCACTGCTCTCCAACAGGCGTCACTGACACAGAAGTCCCCCAACTCCATGAGAAGAGAAATGTCCCAATACCCAGGGAGCCATAGACGAGCTGAAAACCTAGTCAATGACAGAGAAGCAACACACCCATCAGTAAAAATACACCACCTCTGCCAGTTCATGTTAATATTGACAAAAATCAGAATTTTCTTCTGGAAATATTTTGATGTTGTGGAAATGGGAATAGGGAGTTGCTCGGGGATTTTTGTTTGCAGATTTTTCATTTGAAATTCACAGGAAACTTGCACTAAATGAATTCCCATTACAAAGGCAGCACAAGTGGATAAACAAAAGTCACAAAATACAGTGACATCCTTCAATAAGCTGGTTCAATGTAACTTGCTATAAAACCCACACACTATTTTACATAGGTGAAAAAAATTCAGTTTAAGCTGTAAGTCAGCTTCATTACAACTTGCTGACAGCTCTGTTATGATGTGCATATGTTTCCGTGGCACAGAAATTCAAAGGCATTGCTGATGCGTCCACCCTTTTCCATGTACTACATTAACATATAAGTCAATCATTCAGAATCACTTTTGCCATCATGAACACAAATCAGATGAAGTTTCACAACAAAGAGATTTCTATAATAAATATGAAGTCCATAACTGCACTTAAACTTAATGAACTCCATAACTGCACTTAAACGAAGAAGACAAGTTCCCATAACCAATTAAGACTCATATGCCCATAGCAACGAAACATATATCAAGTGAGGTAAGACAGTGCTGAGATTTTACAGGGACACAGTGGGTTACATAAAAGATTCTCCTCTCTTCCCCAGGACCTGCTAATATCTGCCTCTATTGTAACTCCTTTCTCTCTTTCAATGCTTTGCAAAATATATGTGGTTTATGGAATTGCCAAGACATAAATTGCAAGAGGAATTCTTGGACATGCTATTAAAGCAGTATTTGGCCCTACTGGTTCCATTATTTCTCCAGAAGGCAGCTTATCTATCAATAAAATATCTTGTTATTGCCAAGATACTTTACCTAGGATGCTCTTTCTAAGATGCTGGTGAAACTATGACATGGGAATGGGACCTGGTGACATCAGCAACGACAGAAAAAAGCCCCAGCTATTTACCAACTACTTTTTGTTCTCCAAAACCAACAGGTTTGGCTGTCAAAACTATTGCATTAGACAGTAACCAGCCTTTGCTTTCACACACTCAAAGCATATAAGAAGGCAGAGGGAAGCTTATGGATATAATCAGGATACAAGTCACCAACCTCTCCGAGGCTGGGAGGAGAAGGAAGGAACCAGCTCCTCCTCACCTCCAGAAAGGGATTACCACCACATCTCACCTCCAGAAAGAGGTCTGATCCTGCCCTCTGCCCAGTTCTGCAGCCAATTGCACCAGGCTGTCCAATGCCTTAGTGCCTAACAGCATGTTGGATAATTTACCCACTTATTTCCCCATGTGTCTTCTCTATTTCTTTTTCTCCTTCTAAATCAATCACTCAGCTTTTCTGTTGCTCCATTCTCACAAACAGCCCTGAGGAAAGGGTCCCTTCACAATGGGATTTTCTGCCCTGACAGTTCACTATAAAGTCCCTCATCAGCCTGGCTCCATCGCGTCTGTGCCACTTCACATCACAGCTTAAACAATAAGAATAAATCAAGTAAATGAAAATATGCATCCTGAAGGCCTAATGCAAGCGATTTCATCCATTTTAAGAGCCACCAGCTCTGATTTACCTTAGAACCTTGCTTCTGCCTTGAGGGTGCCTCTGAAGCACCCTGTGACTAATGCCCCTATTTTTAGTTTTGTAGCAGAAGCCAAGGAGAAATTAAAGAAATAAAATGGAAAAAATAATGACAGCTCATTTCAGCTTATAATGGTATTTTCTCAGGTGACTAAACATTCATTTGACTTTTGGTAGTGTTGAATTTGTTCTCCATTAGGGCAAATATGATTTGGAGGCTAGCTTGACCTCTGGAGTGTAGAACTTTCCTTTATCTTTATTGCCGGCTTCAGTTATTTATCAGGTCAGTGTGTGTGCTCAGATTCCAGGAAAACTGAGTGAAGAAATGAAATTAGCGCTGAAGACAAACACAATTGGAGAAGCTGGCTGTTGACTCAGATGAGCAATTTCTTTCAGACTGTCACTAGCCTCAGTACAAGATGAGATGCCTGTCAGAGTCCAGTATCTGTCATCTCAAGATTCATTTCACTGTATGACGGGAATAAGAAAAAGCATTTAAAAAAAAAAAGAAAGAAAAGAAAGACTAGTCTGGAAGAATTTGCAATAAGTTTTTTCATGTACCTGCTCCCTTTTGCATGACCCTACGGCATACAACTTCCATGGAACTCTTAAAAGAATAAATAAATCTGACAAAACCAGGGATACATGTTTTTAGGAAGTAAGATTGCTCTGGAAAACACACTTATTAATAAATTTCACATAGAAGAAACAAATGTTCTTCTTGAAAGGCAAAGTCAACTCATTCTCTTAAAGGAGACAGCTTATTCTGTTCATCTGGGAAAGACAGGAAAAATGGACCAGTTTCAGATTCTCTGTGAGAAAATGACAGATTTTTCTGATTCAGGTCAAAATATTTCTTTATCTCCCTGAAAGATGTGAATATGCATGTTGGGTATTAGCTGCATTAAGGTTTAAACATGACACAACTCCTCTCTTAGCACTTCTCACGTTATCTTTGTCCTAGCCCCAATGTAGCGTACCAGTAAGTTTGAACACATCCACAGGGGATAAGAGATTTTGCTAACTAGAGCATTGCTAACTTATTTAGCAAAAAGTCATCCAGGACAAAGACCTTGCTCGAGCCTGTTTTGCTGAGAGTTTGCGTTATGAAAAGAGAGAGACTAAAGTGGGCTGGAAAGCTATTAGCAATCCTTCCTCTGTCCCTTGAGAAACACTAAGCTAGATTCAACAGGGCTGAGAAGCTCGATGATACAAGTAAAAATGGCTTCCAGCTGGGGAAAAAAAAAAAAAAAAAAAAAGCAGCATACCACAACTCTAGCTCTGTTGGTGGGAAGTGCTCCATTTAGCAAATTCAGTTCTTAGAAATGCAAAGTGCAAACTATAATGATCCCTGTTGAATAAACGGTACAACTGGCAAAGTTCAGCCAGCCCATATGAAAGGTGACATTTTGCCCAGGAATATTTCTTGGAAAATGAAGAAATTTTGGTGGTTATTTTTTCACAGATCACAATGGGAATTTCTGCACTAGTGAAAGGTGCCAAAAGCAGCTGCAGACAGTCAAATCCAATTTATCCCACAGCATGAACAGCAAGCAGCAGTGCAAGCCTCTGCAAACACGCCTTGAAAACGTCCTTGAAAGGGCTGTTTCCAGAGGGTTGCAGCGCGTCGCAAGTCCCAGCTCCACGAACGCCTGCCTCTCAGAGGGGTTTGCCAACAAGGGTGCCAAATACAGCCTCTGCAGGGCACGGATATATCCACATGGGAACAAGGTGACATTACAGCAGATTTCACCTAAAGGGGAACAAAGAAAAGGTGTTTTTCATGCACTGTGCAAATCTGCATGAGAAGGTCTCGTGCAAGCCCCATGCCACTGACAGCACCACGGTCCTGAGCTGCCGCTCTGCTGGGCAGCAGGTTGACAAGCTGCTAGATCTTTGCTCTTTGCTCCCTGCCGCTCTGGCTCACTTCAGGAGGGGTAAAAAAAGGAGGCGGCTTTGGGTGTGAAGGGAAGAGAAACAATCATCTTCATTAATTGAAAATAAACTGTCTAAGGAATGATTTCTGAATAGCTGTGCTTCTCTCGGTACACATTACTTACCTGCTGGCCCTGCTGTTAGAGCTCCGCAGCTCATTTAGACGTAGTGTTTTCCTCATTTTTTGAGAAGATACTTTCCTATCAAACTACTAACTCCATTCTACCAAGAAATTGCTGAATCCCAGATCCCAGGTCCTTCTTTTGTTCCAGTGCCACTAGTAGTAAAGGAACAATAACAGTTTTTACACCATGGTGTGTCCTTATGCATCAAATATACCCGACCATGTTGCTGATTAATAGGTAACATACAGACTTCTTCATCAAAGTGCTGCTCATAGGAGCAGAGGTGTTTTGTAATTAATGCTGAAAGGATAAGGGGGATCATCTTGACTGCTGCACCAAGGGCCAATACATGACAGAGCTTTCTTTGGGTTTCAAAATTAAATAGAAGAGAAATTAATTTGCTCGAAAACATCCTCTTTGGGACAACAGGAATGACCATAATGACTATTCCAGCATCTTGTCCCCATAAAGCACAGTAGTCCAGAGCAGTGAGAGGTAGAGAGTAAGACCCCTACTTCAAGGGTAGACTCAAAAAGATCAGAAAGGGAACAAAACCACAGCACATCCTTCAGCTGGGACATTCGCTTTTTAAATCCCTTTCACAGAGGATTGCACTGAGGACCCCTTGCTTCAGGAGTTCCTTTCTATGAAAACACTAATTTCCCATTTTTTAAAAAAAAAATAATCTGTGAAGGCAGCTATTCTGCATTGGATAGGATTTCCAGCTTTTGATAGCTGCTCCTTCCAGTTGTTTAACAATGTAAATTATAGTCACAGTGCCACGTCTTCATTCCACTAGTCAAAGGATTTTGCCTCCCACAATGAATTGGAAAATGCACATTAGGGAAAAGCTGGCAGACAGATTATTGTGATTATCTTAGCAGCAGGTGTTTAAAGCTCATTGTCACTAAAGCTTCTTGCCAATGCCCAAATTCTTTGTCACAGTCGTAAGGTCTGTGCTTCTGGGACATTGCCTTGACAGACATCTTCTCCACTGGTGATGGTTCTTGTTTGGACTTTGTGAGTGCGGCTCAGCATGCACTGAAGCAGTGCCACAGTGACATAGGCTATTCATGGCAAGGAGACGTGACCTGCCATCTGCTCGTCCTGTATTTTATGGTCTTTAAATTGCACTGTAATAATTTCCTGGCTGTCATCCTGGAAGGAGACACAGGCAGCGTGAGTTCAGTCAGCCAGCAAGGCGGAGGTGAGCAGAGCTTTCAGGCATTAAAGAGGAGACTTATTCAAGCATTAGGTGCTGGAAAGATGCTTTCATGGTATACATGGCTAAGACGAGAGGAAAGGAATTTTCTTCTGGCTTCCAGCTTTCTCTTCAGTATTTGTTCATTTTGTACCGTATTATAATACAAGGCATTTGTGAAGGGGGACGGTCAGCGGACGAAGACTGATCTGGATCCCACCTGGGAGAAGTACAGTGAGCGAGTAAAGCTACTTGAAAAGGGTTGAAAAACCAACTTCCCATCACTCAAATATCTGGAGTTTAAATGTACGTTTGCCCTGAAATTGCAAGGCATACAAGAAAGTACAAGGCATTTTAGGGACAGCTTTGATCACAGGACTATCATTTTGCATTGGCTGAATCTGAGGTTTTGAATAATAAAGCTACACCCCAGGCGCAGCTCCAGGGAACGCGTGACACCGAGAGGCCTTGTGGGCACAGGAGGTTGAACGGACTATGACTGTGGCTACTGAATACAAATAGCAGGTCAAAAAGGCAGTGGGAAGGGCAGGACACCAAGGCCTAATTAGAAACAAGAGGAAGCCGGTTTGCCTCTACACAAGGCTGCAATGGATGTACACAGGAGGAGCTGTGTGCTCCCAGCAGCCATCCTCCAGGCAGGGGTTAGCATTCCCAAGGGTGGGGGGAGATGCTTTTCTAAAAGAGAAAATAATGGGGTCAAAGACTGAGGTCAGACAGACCAGATTATAATTTTTTCCTCTTTCTATTATTTTGCCTTATTGAACAGATTAATAGTAATTATGAAAGCTCAAAAGCCAAAGGTCACATTTTTAAAAAGAGACAAGAATATAAAAGTAGCTAACTTCCAGGGGAAAACACAGTGTTACTAACAGTACAGACAATGCAAGCACTGGAGCAAGGCCTAAGGAAACATAGGATGCTGGCAAGAGAGTCAATTCTTGTTGGGTTTCCTTTAATTTTTTTAATTTCCTCTCCTCTCTGTGAAGGCAAATTGTCAGCTCTTAAGGATGAGAAAGTATTTTTGCTTGCTTATCAAGCCAGAAAGAAGGCTTCACAAGGCATCTGTCCAGCAGTGGTTAAACTCAACTCTTTGCAGGTCAATCAATGACTTGCTTACACGTGGATGTGTCCCTCATTAACCCTTGCACTGGTGTGTTCCAGCACAGGAGTGTGTGTGCACAGATTTAGTCAGTACCTAAAAGCCCCCCAGTAGCTTTCAAGTGCTGACAAGATTATAGGGACCACAGAATTGGTGGCGCTCATCTTCTGGCCTCTCAGTTATTCAAGGTCACTGCCTCACTAAGGATTTTAAGCCAAACTATCTACTAGTGTCATTGACACTTTCCTTGGCCTTGGTTTTGCACAAGGGAGAAATCAATTATTTAGAGCCCCTTCACAAGTGGAGTTGACAGCACATCTGGGGTGATGGCAGAAGAAAAGATGTGTCCTTTTTTTAAAGGAAGATTTTTGGGTTGAAGCAGCAGGAGCAGGAAATGTCCTGTGCTCAGCAGAAACCTTGACGTGATGGTCATTCCCCTGGAGAGCAATCGGTATGGTAACAGCAAGTAATAACAGTAATTCGTCTGCGGAGAGGGGAGTGCCAACAGGCACTGACAGAAATTAGATTTTTAAGACACCATGTGGGAACAGGGGACATTTAAGCCAATGTGCAACCCAAAGCACCATCACACAGAATTGATTCACTCCAAGGAAAATCAGCTGCAATACAGCTTACACAGAGCCTCACTCAAGGAAGTGGGACCACGCAGGTCCACCCACAGAGAGCAAAAGTCTCCCTGGTGTCTCCCACTTGCACTATTTGAAGGAAGGGGTTGCTTCAGACATCTTAATCACCATGGTGTCCTCTGTGGACTTCCTTACCAGAGCCGTTCAGACACAGGCTGGTTGGGTCAGGAGTCAAGAGCCAAGAATGGAAAAGTGCTCCCAGATGAAGTTTTCAGATCATGCTCCCTGCCAGCCGAACTCTACCACCTGAGAAAGCATTAGGCAAACACAGATTCTGTTCCCTCCTCCGTAACTTATCATGGTCCCAGGCCACAGTCAACCAGCATCCTTGAAAACACTCCCTCGTTTCTGTAGGCTTTGGATCATACCCAGTCAGTACCTGTCCTAAACATCAGTTGACACCTGAAAAGAGCTGGAGATGTATATTCTCATTCTTTGCCCTCACTTTTGTGTTCTGGCATGTCCCAGGCATGCTTACAACTGCAAGGAGAACAGCATTTGTTTTTTCTCAATGTAGACTTTTTCTGCCTCTGAGAAATTTGGGTTGTGAGTCCATCACTTCAGCATCACAGCTTCCCATGTAGTCAGCATTAAGCGATATTTCTTCTCTTTTACAACTATAATGCCAATGCCAAATCAGAAAGTGGTGTTTTTGACAAAGGCTCCAAACAGCACCACATGAAGGTGTGAAGGCTTTCAGATATGTTTTAGGAGCCATACAACCTGATTCACTAGATTTGACAGCAGAATTACTAACACTTAAACCAAGTCTGACAATTTCCTGCTTTGGGGGGACTTAGAGATATAAACAACAAAATACTTTAAACAAACACATCTAAATCCACTTATCAATAACTCACATACTGCCTGGGACCCTGCCACTAAGCATTAAATACTGATTCAAATTGAAGTTTACCCCCTGTGCAATGAGAAAATACCCTCTCCAGACCTTAAAAGTTGTCTGCGGAGCTCCTTTTTCCAATAACGAGTGTCTTAACATTCAATAAATTTGACAATTAACTAATGTGTTGAATCTAATCTCCCAAAGATTTTGGTTAATAGAAGGAAAACCAATGAAAATCAGTAAGAACTGTTTTGGTAGGAGAGATGGAGAAAGACACAAAGCGACTTTTAAACTATATGCATTTATTTAGCTGGTTCTATCAATAAGTTTTCAGGAAAACTTGTCATCCCTAAGCATCTTGTTGTGCAGAAGGCTAAAAAGACTAAAGAGGAACTTTGCTCCCCAGAGCCTTGGTACTTTTGCTGCAGTGATTCAAAAATCAGCTCTGGCTCAGTCACAGATTTATTACCACTTTTTAAACATTTTCTTCCTGTTGACTTTTAATTGTGGTCTTTTTAATTAGTGCTATGGTGGCCTTATTAGAGCACATGTGTGAGAGCAAGTTTACTGTCCGATAACCTCTACAACATGTTCTACACTGTAGGAAGAACAGGGATCCTTTCCTTTCTTGGGGTGGGGGAAATGGAAGAGGAGAATTAAAGGTCAAATATCCTGCTACCACCTCTCAGTAAAAGATGCTAGGGGTTTTCAGAACCTGGGCAGAGACAGAGAAGTATTTCAAAAAGGAAGTTGAAGACATCTAACATCCCTGCTAAGGCTCTCAGTATTCTCTTTGGAGTAACAAGAAGGATAATGATTAGAATATGAAGGTTTACAAGAAAAACTTGCTGGGAGACAGAATCTAGTTCACCTCATGACTGATGAACTCAAACAAGCAGCTCTGTGACAGCAAGAGACAACCTGGAGCCTGCCAGTGATTGCCAATGCCCTGCCATGCCCTTGCTCTCTCTGCTTTCCCTTCCGGTCCCTGGTTGGCCCGCATTTTTGGTTGACATGCGGCTTATATGTAGACGTAAATATACTTTCACAACTGAGAAAATCTGGGCTTGGTAGTGGAGAAACGATTCTTCTGAGCATACAATATATCATGTCCTCTTAGCAGTCATCTGCAGCACTGTGTTTGTCTCCCTTCCAAAGGTGTAACCTGTGGTCACCAAATCGTATCGTAACTACAAAAAAGAGGAAAATGCCATAAGAAAACCTTCCCTTGTATTTAGTTTCCTGGCTACATACATCACAGAGATCCCTAGCAAGAGGAGAACGTGAGCTTGCAGAACATGCTACCACTGCTTTCCTCGGAGTATGTACATCACCTTATCAGAAAGAAAGAGGATTTCTTACTGCTATTTGACCCATACATTTGATCCATAAATAGGATTCCAGTTAAGTCTATTAAAGAACATCAGATAATGACAGAACTACTTGACATATTCCACCTAAACTACAGCAGCCATTCAAAGGACAAAGTATTTAATCAGAAATATGTTCCACAAAATTTAGATTACTAAAATAGCAAATTTTTTTCTGGCATCTATTTCAAATAAAAGAAAATGTTCTCCAGACTTCAGCACTCGTTCTTTTATCATTACTTAAAATACTGGTCCAACATCCCACATCCACTCTATACTTTTAATAAGGCTTCATATGCTAAGACAAAAATGCCGTGCCATTATACCCTATGTCCAAAGACCACTGCAATGAAAGTAAAGTTTCCAAATAATTCCAACCAATTTTATATCGTGTGCCTTATTTTTTCTACTGCATTGCAAAAGGCTTGTCAGTTTTGGATCATTTTTTGGGGCTTTTGTTTTCTGTTTTTTGTTTGGTTGGTTTTGGTTTTATTTGGGTTTTTTTTTAATATATACTCTAGGTTCATGTTGGAAATCACATTTTTGTCTCGCTCTGATATATAACAATCAAGAGGAAAACCATTCCAGTGACACCTCATGGTAAGTCTGGATGGAGAAAAGAGTCAGACCCAAAGCCTTCAATATTAATGATAAAGTCAAGGGCTCTGTGTGGAGGCATCGGAAGCTGAAATGGACTCTGATGCTTCAAAGGAAATCCACTGTCAGCATCAGCTTTTTCTTTAGAGTTAAAGGCGTTTTATGCACCCTTGCCCATTAGCAAGATCTCACGTGCTTGGGCAGAAATTCAGGTAAAACTTCTCTGTGTTATCCAGCAGCTAATATGAAACAAGTAGTAAAAAGCAATCCCAGCTGATTCCAAATTGCAAGCAGCATTAAGCACAGCATGCTGTGAACAGTGAGGAAGGCGACTTAGCCACAGGAAGACAAAGCCCTCCCTGCTAAAATGGCAAGTGCCCCATAGAAGGACACATGGGCAAGTTCCTAATTCGAAGGCTTTTCTTCAGGAGCTCCTTAAGCATCCCCACACCTGCCTCTCCAGCGAACATGGCAGGGCTCAGCCACTTATTGGGGGTCTGCAGCACCTCACACCAGCGCTGTGCTGCATTTGGAGGGGAGCCAGGTTAAAACCAAGTCAGGTTTTAAGAGGGAGGAAAGGAAGGTGTAAGCTGTGAGGCTACCGGTGCGCAGTTATGGAGCTGGGACTGGATCGCTACAGATGCCATCTCCCACAGCATCCTCCTACTGCAGGTCCCCCAGCCAGTAGTAACGATGGGAAGCACTGGCATGTGAATCGCTCCTGCTGAGTGAGACTTTAATTTCAGGCAAATTACGAGAAATGCAGAGCGAGACCTCACAGGTTATTGCAGCTGGGATAACTCTTTACTTTTCCTTGCCAGAAATGTCAACACAAACAGGGTGAGCTATGAACTCAGGAGAGTCACTGGTATTTGCCAGCTGGCTACATCAAGCTTTGTACAAGATGTGATAACAGACACGCCACACTGCCTCCTGCCAGCCAGCTTCTCTCTTCTGTCAGCATCATCGCAAATAAAAATTAATACCGTTTTTAAAAATGTATGTATTTACTTACTTGTTTCTTCCTTTTAGGGAATCAGTCCAAAGAAACTGACAGCAATTCTCCCTGTTCCCACCTCCCAGATATAAAGAAGAGAGCAAAAGTGAATAAGAATCCAATATGAGAGGGATTCAGATGATACAACATAGGAATCACCTGTCTTGTCCTTGATACACATTAAAAAAGTGAGGTCAGGGGGTGGCAGCCAGTGATACATGCAGGTTAGTCTTCCCTGTAAGATGCAGATGGGCTTCAGAGAGAGTGGTCTACAGCACAGAAATTGAGGCAGCCCCTTTCCCCAGTCTCCCCAGGACTAACCACCTCCTGCAGACTCAAGGGCATCAGGCCGTACCCTAAGCAACATGTTGTTTTGTCCCGTGTCACCATCATCTGAAGTCCTATATCCTCATCAGGGTAGCTGAGTGTGTTCCCATCTTAACGACCAAGTGGCTTGTGATAGAAGCTATTGTTTGAATTAATCCATTATTGCTGCACTTATTAATTTAGACACTTTAGCAGTAAAGGAAATTTACAGCAGGATGTAGCATGATTTGTTTGTGCTTATATTTACAGAAGATGCTGTGGTGCATTGTTGTCTTCCCAATAAATCACACAAACTGCTGCTGTGTCTCAGGTACTCCGATATATTAAATGCAACAGTCTCTTTTATATTCTTTAGTATAGAGGAGTATCTCACATTGTCCATGGAGGTTGCTCCAAATGTCATTGAAAGTCAGCAGTCAAAAATCCCCAAAGTACTGAATGTCACTGACAATATTACGGTGCACGGACAGATGAACATGATGTCAAGTTCAGTGTCTGCTCCAGAAGCTGGAAGAAAGGCGTTACTCAGAGAACAGAAGCCTGTGCAAGATCATGACTGTGCAACAGAGGGATTCCTGGAGCTGCTCCCATGATAACTCTTAAACCACAAATCCTCATTTTACAGCAATGCTAGTTAGTTTTCTAGGAAACATGCCTTAGGAAATGAGGCTATCTCATCAGGAGTGCAGAGCTGGCTATTCTTTGTAAGGCCATATTGCAATTTTGAAGTATTAGAGAGTTACTGCCACACAGAATGAGCCGAGCTTGCTCAGAAAAGCATGGTGCTGATCTCCACATCATGCTGCCTCTGTGTCAGTTCCCCCAGCAGCCACAGCTCTCCCTGCCCCTTAGAAACACCCCAGTGACTTTCACAGAAATCAAAACTGAAACATCACCCCTATCCTCATGAAGCCCAGCTGGGCACTTTCACCAGCTACCTTGCATGGAGGAAGATGTCTGTGTAGCTAATGCCAACTGCCTTGTCTGACTTGGTCCCCGAGTAGAGGTGACAAAACACCTTCAGAAGAGGGACCCTTCCAGCAGGAACCTCTGCCAAAGCACTGGTGACACATTCCCCCAACCTGACCACCTTACCCTGGTAGAAGAGATTAAGGGGACAAAAGGTCCACCTGACACTTACACCAAATGCACCCAGGAGAGAAGCCAAGTCCAACCACCAAAAGACTTTTCAGAGCTGTACCTGCACTGTTCACCTGCCCCGTAACCTCCCCAACAGGGTCTAACAGTGCCATCTACTGACTCCTGCTTCAACAGTTTTCTCTCCACCACCCAAGCAGCCAGGGACACGTCTTTAATTTTAATGCTTCACAAGAGAGATGCTAGAGATATAAGCTTCCACTGAGCCAAAGACAGCTGAGAAGCAAGAAATCTTCTGGGTTACACTAACTGTTGTTCCTGTTTCACTCCAGATTTAGCAACCGTTACAGACTCAACATGAATCAGTCAAGAAAGATCAGCCGTGGGAACAGGCTGATAGACACAAGTATACTCGTATGCTTTTCAAAGCCATGATATCGTGCGATACTGCTAGTTTATTTTAATTAACAGAGGCAGAATCAACTAAATGTTGATGCCAGTCCAGTTGGTCTGGGAACTGCACTAATCTAGAAGGACAGCCAACATTTTGACAAAGTGAACATGGCGGCATATGCTGGTTTTAACGGGGGACAAAGATATGGAGACCAGAAACTAGCAAATCAGCAATAGTCTGAACACCAACACTTCCACCTTCATTTGCTGGTGCTCACTTTTGTGTTAACAGCCAGTTTTGAGCCAGCACAGGCAGGCTTTATCAGGGCCACATGCAACTCTTTTTGTAATGAGAGGAAGAGTGGTGTAAAAACAAGATTTAGAGTACAGTGGAGAAAATGCTCCAGCCAGCTTTTATACTGAGTCAGGCAACAAAACCACCACAGGCAGAAAGCAACAGAGTACAACAAAGGAAAAATTGGCTTCTCTTTTTCTGCATTCTGTGCTGTTTCCAAATACCAAGAGCAGAGGAATGCAGATCGAGCTATCTGACAGCTGCCTGCAAGGAGCACGGAGGAGTTGTGGCTGCAGCAGTGACGGAAAGAGCTGCCAGTGTCACACCGCTGAGTCCAGCCCTTTTCAGTTGCTGGCACAGTCAGCGACATTTTCTGTTATGTTCTCATTTATTTTTTCAGCTCCTGTAATACTTATTAGCTGGACAGGCTGGGTGATGATTTGGCAATCAAGCGCCACGCCACACAACCTCTACTAGCACTACCAGACTCAAGCAACGTGGGCAGTCTGTCCTGGCTTCCTGTCTTTGTGTCCAGCTCCTCGTCTTTGGGCTGACCTTATACCTCAGGTCCCAGCCACACAGCATGTTTCATTTGCTCCCCTCTCCCTCCTCCGCAAAACAATTGTCCATATTTTCTTCCTCCCACTTAGCATATCTGGGAGTTTTAAAATTATTTATTTACAAGGGCTAATCCCACCCCCCCCCCCCCCCCGAAATCCCAGCACGCAGACTCTTCTTGCACACAGACGCTTCCTCTTTGCAAATATCCGCCTAAAAAAAAAGCGAGGTTTAACCCACCCACCCTTGATTCTCTGGGCTCAGTCTCAAGACAATGAAAACCCAGGTCACAGTCCAACATCTCAGTATTAAAGCACAGATCAAAAGCAAGTTTTGAGTCATGTCTTGTGCTACTTGCCATTCGCATTGAATGAGGAACCTCTAGACACTCAAGAAACTAAGAAATTATGAATTCCATTTACACATTGTGAACTGTTTGTTCTGGTCAGACCAGGAATTATTTAGGGAAGAAATTCACAAGCTATTCGTTGTAATCGTTTGAGAATTTAGCAATCTGTTTGCAGGCCATTTTCAGACAGAACAAAGGAGGAATTCATCCAATAACTTAATTAATTGCAAATTATTTTCTCATGTGTGACGGAAGGACTTTCCACTGAACTGTACGTCCTATGCAAAGATTTCAAAATGCTTTGCACACAATAATGCAGCAGCACAACTACATTGTAGAAAGGAGAAATTTGCTCTGTTATAGAAAATAAGAACAATAAATCAAAGATAGGCAGTAAAAAGGTGACTAAAACAGCCAAAATGACGAAAGACTGGAAATTTGTGACTTTCAGATAATGTGGGCTCAAAAGAATTGTGTGGGAAACTTTTTTTTTTGTCTGGGGATAAAGGGCGGGGGGGGTGTAGAAAAAGGAATAAAGAGATTTGCCCTTCCCCAGTTAATCCCACAAAGTCAGGTCAAGATGTGAACATTTTCAGAAACAAAAAACCAAACAGCAACAAACTTTGAGGAGTTTATCCTGAATGCTTTATCAAGCCAAACATAATTTAAAATGGCAGCTTAGAATCTTGTTTCTGCAGTTTCAGATGGTCCCCAACAAAACCTAGTTTGGGGCACTTGCTGGAACAAGAACTTCCCAGTGACCTCCCTTTCTGCAAAATATTGAGCTCTCAATTTCTGATCCCAGAGAAACCATAAAGTGATCAGAGGCCACCCAGCCAGTGACACTGACACGGGATGTGCACGCCTGAGCACAGCCACAGCTATCTGTCCCTCTCGGGGCAGCAGCACGGCAGGGCTGGTGGGCCCTGGGGAGGAGGAGGATCCCCAGGTGTGTTCAGAGCACAGCCTGCCCAGCTTTCTGCTCCCACCACCCTGCAGAAGGTGCCCAGACTGTGGTTAGGTGGGCAGCTGGCCGTGCTCAGCAAGCACTTGCTGTGGTGAGGAGAGTCCTACACGTGCAGCATCCAGCCCAAGATATTTCGGCTGAGCAATTAACCCTGGGAAGGACTTTGCTTTTTGCAGTAGAGTCGAGGTTAAATGTCAGCAGATGTGCATCTTGTTTTCTGGCCTAGCCAGGGCTGACAGTTGCACTTTACTGTGATCCATGCAGCGCTGGGCGAAAGCACAGGTTATGACAGCTGTCAGTTATAAAAACCAAAAATAGCCGTTTACAACTTCAGCAAAGTCTTAAACAAAGTGAGGCCTTAAAAACAGAGTTGCATCTGAATTTCCTTTACAAGAGAGGCCTGTACCAGACAAGTACCTAAGAGTTGTGCTCCCTGCTACATAAAAGGGATGTCTCAGGTCTCGGTTATATGCTGAGCGCTCTGCAGAGCGAGTTGTCAGTCACTGGTAGTGATGCAAACCCAACTGGATGCAGTTTGGATATGCTTTGTTTGATTCCTTGAGGAAAGAGGTTTGTTTTTCTCTGTGTCACCGAGGACAACTCACTTTCTAATGTGCGAATGCCCGTTTGGTGCTGAGTAACTTTACATGCAGAGGTGAAAACATGACACACAATGAACACAGCCACAAGGGTTTTTTCACCCCTTTGAAGTAACGCTACCAGGCCGTTCAACTTCTTTCAGGCAACTTTAAGCAATAAGGCCCAAAACACATAGTAGTATCCTCTGCTTAGTCCAGTTAAAACTCTTTCAAGATCTCTAGTGTCAAGAATAAATTGGAGCTTGCATGGTGAAGTATTTATCTAAAATACATCCTTATATTTAAAATCACTTTCAAAAACGCTCAACTAGAATATCATGTCAAAGGATCATTATGGTTTTAGCAAATTTAAAATTTCAGAAGAGGCTGTTCAGTTATTTTAATCACCTACTCCAGTTCTAAGTTCCTATTGTATCAATAAAATGTATTTTAATTGTGTCACATAAATTAACTCCGCATACAAAAGTGAAATCAAATACTTCAATTAAGGTTTGTGTGGTAGAAACATCCTCATCTAGATGAGCTCAAAGGAAAGCACTCTCAAGACTTGGAGAATCATTTTCATTCTTTATCTCAGCATAGGAAAAAAAAAAGCTTTGAGATGAGGGAGGGTGGAAATGTGCTGCAGTAGCAGTTCAGGATGCCCCTGCACTTCGCAGAAACCTTCTGGCGTTGGTTCCCCTCCGCTCCCCCACACCTGGATGCCCTCACTGCTCAGTCTCTAGCCCTCCTCCTCCTCCTGCCATGAGGTCAGTTCTCCGCACTTGTCCCCACATCCTGCTGCACTGAAACCGCTGTTGTATCAGGCTCTCCCTCCCACCACCACTTCATGCCCAAAGCACTGTTGAACACCACCACCGAGAAAGACCGTTTTCTTTAACCTCCTCTCTGGGGCCAGGTATGACGCTGGCACGGCTTACCGTGGTTTGGACTGTCTCCCATGGGACATGCTGCACATTTTCCTACAGATGCTGCAGCTGCTTTCATTCATACCCAACTCTTCTCTCTGACCCTGCACGTGTCAGAACATATTGTCTGCAGAGACCGCAAAGGAGCTTGCTTATTACTTTGTGATTAATCCTACAGAATTTAGTCCTTGTCCCAGCAAAACTCCCACACCATCTTAAGCCTTGGCCTGAATATATATTACAGATTCTACATCATCATCACCTCAATACTCAGAGCTCAGAGAGAAACCCAGTGATTTTCCAAAGAGCTACCACAGAATTTTCTTGGAAATAAAGCATAGGTGACATCAGTAGCCCAAGAAACTCCATAAACTGGGGGAAAAAAACCAAACAAACAAAAACAAACCATCAAATAAACCCACCAAAAAACAAGCCTCAGAATTCAGCCTGGTTCTGGCTCTCAGAACACCTTTATAAAGGTGATTTTAATGGCTATGTAAAAGCAGAGCAAACTTTAGTTGTCACATAATCAGCACAGCCGATTGAATTAGAGAAGCATATTTATGTGCCTAACAAGTTTGAATCTGCAGAAAAACCTGCTGGGAACGATTTGAAAAGACTAATGAGACTTTTTCCATCACCAGCCGGGTATATTCTCCTTTAAAGGTTTATGAGCATGTCATCTAGTTTCACTACAGCTTTTGCAAAATCATTAATGAACTTGTGAAAACAATTAGAGACATAAAAGGGCAAGAAATGTGTGTTAGCCTGAAACCTGTGATAATACAGAGTAGGCAAAACAGAGGAGAATACACTGCTTTGAAGGCATCAGATGCAAGATTCTGATGTATTATGCCTCTAAAAATTATCATTCCTAGTTTTGCTCCTGCTAATCCTACAGTGGAAAAATATCTTTGTAGAACATGATCTTGGAGACTCTGTTGCTTATTAGAACAAGACGGACAGCAAAACAATCTCATCAGAGTAAACAGAAGACATGAATGTCAGGCTATATAAAACACACCTCATTAATATCTGCATAAACTGAATGGCAGAAGCATGAATGACACAAAGACTGGATCCGGCTTTGATCTTTTGAAGTTACCTTTGAATAACTCCCAGCCAACTACATATTGCAGAAGAAAAGCAAATGTTCAAAGGAAGAAAGGGCCTAAAATCACAGATTCAGTGCCATGGAGGTCTTTTCTTACTTTGAGTGCACATAGGTTATTTTGGCAAATAAACTCACTGAACACCATGACCAGTGAATACACTGCCTTCTTTCCCTTGAAAAGGCATTTTCTCCTTCTGTGCCAAGCTTACAGGAATGGACATGGAGAAAGCCCTGTTCTGCTTTAGAATGGCATGTTTCCACCCTACGAGTGATCCCAGCAGCACAAATATTCTTTGACTTCAGTGACCACGGCCTGTGTATACCACAACTCTGAGCACCAGCACGTCAGAGGCTTCCCGGTGTGGACCAAGGCTTGGGACTGAACAGCATACGGTCCTGTCACTAGTGAGCATGGGACCGAGCTGCAGATGGGCACCCTACCTCACTCCAGCTGTCAAACTGCTTCCCTGCTTCCCCAGCGACTTCCAGCTGCTTGACAGACCTCAGCCTGTCTCCTGCAATAGAGACAGTACCTGCTCTTCAGTTTAGAGCCTGTGCTCCAGCTGAAAGCATAAACCTCATTATATCTAACTCTATTACAAAGGAGTAACCGATTAATTTCAGAGAGATTGCTCTGAGAGCAAAAGAGAAAGTAATGACCAGCTTCCTCTCACACTGTTTTCCTCCTCTGTATATAAACATCCCTGTGCGACCGAGCTTGTGCCTCAGCATTCACCGTGGATTTATGCATGTGGTTTCTCGCCTTCAGTAGCTTCTCTGATCAGTACTCTGAAGCTCTCCAACATACAATTACTAATTCAGAAAATGGAGACTGCAAAGCTTCGCTTCCTCCCTTTTACCTTGGAAACACTGCAAGTTTGGCCAGCTATGTGGCAAAAATATAGCTAAATATAGGTCAAAACCCAATGTCAATTCTCAATGATTTGCAGGCTAAGTTTGAATATAAACTGCAATAGAAACTTGCTGTCTCTGGGAAAGTCTGAAAATCGAGCCCCTTCTCCTCTGCACATTAATGACCTGAAACTGGCAAGTGGGATCACAGTAGTCTGTCCAGTCTGTCCCATCACAGCCTGATGGCTTAGGTAATGTCTGAAAAGCACTTGGACCTCAGGAAGGGGAACATTTTCAGTGCGGTTTCATTTCTTAAGTGACTAAGTCACTTTCAGAAATAGAGCTTGGCTGCCTCAGCCTTGCCATCATTTATAAGTGGTTTAACCTACGTGCTGGGCTCTCTTTTCCAGTAGTTATGGATAGTTCCAGTTTGGGGCCAGAGTCCCAAAGCCTGAGACAAGTACAGTGAACTCCTGGCTGTGAGTCAAGTCATCCTGCAGAAAAAGAAATGCGTACAAATGGCTCAGAGTCAACATACACTGATAGAAAAAAAGTAGGACATTTTATCATCCCTTACACCCACATTAACTGGACTGGACTAAACAGGACTGGTCCACAGCCCAGAAAAAGTATTGGGAATCTTGGCCGTGATTTCAGTGAATTTGAATTGTACTCAAAGACTCACAGGTTTTGGTGGTGGTGGAACTCTAGTCTTCTGCCTCTAGGATACTCTTCTAGGAAGAGCTGCATTGTGTCTTTTGCTGCAACGATCAGCATCTTACAGAGACCGCCCTTGTGCACACCAGCTGACTCTGCAATCACTGGTGTCACTCCATGAATCTGCTCACTCCAATATTTGCTCCACTATATCAGAATTTGGCCCAGCCCTTGTCTGGCAGGAAAAATTGCATTGAAAGGTTCTACACACCAGCCATTCCTCCTTTCCCCAACACACTCCAGTCTTCTAATTGCCTTGTTTGGATTCTTCTCTCATCCCTCCAACTTTCCTGATGGGAATAAAATACACAGTAGATGACAACTTTCAAGTCATTTTCATGTCACGTTTGATAGCTGCTGTAGGAAGCTTATTGATACTGTTATTAATTCTTTCATTTCAATTTTCCCTATACATTTCTGCCCCCAGCAAACTCTCAATATGAAATTATTTTCTGAACTGTTTCCAGCCTGCTCCTGATGTTGCTCTCAGAATCATCTGAAGACAGATAATACAGCTGTCATTTCTCAAGGCTCCCCTGCCATGCTTTGATAAAACCCAAATCATGGTTTTGATGGTGCCAGATTTTACAAGCCTATTAAGCTGTCTCTGCCAAGTGATGGTTTTCCCTTTACAAGCTCTGGGCTGACACAGGGTTTCCATGCTCTCTACAACGTTTAACATCCCAAATACGCCCAACCGTCTGCCATTTTTTTTAATTATATTTCTTAATCCGACTGCCTTTATAGCAGCAAACTCACATGATGAAACCAGCACAGCCACAAGGAGCAATCACCTTATTTTTCCTCAAGCAAGGTGTCAAGGAGAAATATTTGCCTTTAAACAGAAAAACATAAACTCTTTAATAAAAACGAAAAGATACCCTGCCTTCTGGTTCAGATTTCTGTACTTTATTTTTCTACGAAAATATCTCCATTCACCAAAGTATTTAACACACATTTCAATCCCTCCTAAATCTGAAAAATTAGAAACTAAGCATATGCCCAAGCACTGCATTGAAATCCCAGCAGCTTTAGTGAGACTCAGACACTGCAGACGGTAGACACGTGGAACAGGTGGGAAGAACGAGACCTGTTATTCATTCCAGCACTGTTTCATTACTGTCAGACATTTACTATGCTGATATGCAAACTGGCTCTTACAGGCGATAACTGGCCTTCTCTGGTCCTCCCAGATTTTGCTTACGTGGGTTACACTGCACAGGGGGACACACATATTAATTTAACCTTTAATTAAACACCATCTCTCTCCAACATTACCTGCTTTCTGAGAGTTTTCAAGGGGTTAACCAATTCTTGTGGTAAGTGGCCAAATAAGAGAGAGTTCCTAGCAAAGGAAAATATTCATCATAAACAGAGATGGCTCTTCTGGACAGCAGCGCAGCCTGCCCACAGCAGATGGTCGCTTTGAATGACATTCAGTAGCTCCTCTCTGCAGCTGCCTATAAAAGTTCATACACCTAAAACAACGCATCTCAGTAGCACCCTAATGCTTTCGTGGTGGGTATCAGACCCAGCTTCCCCTCCATGTTCCTTCCCCGACTTTTCCCTTGACAGACAGCAAAACCCCAACAGAGAGAGTGAGAGCAGTTCCCGTTTCCCCACTCTGCTGAAACCTAGCCAAGCCTGAAGAAATTTTCTAATGTTGACAAACATCAATTAAGTTGCAAAGCAAATTGTTATGAAATGAAGGTAATAGGGAGAACTTTCCCATTTCCATAAGCGCTAGTAACACACAGACAACAGACCTGGTAGAAAATAGCAACTTGGCAGGCTGTGCTGATGCCCACAAGTGTCACGTAACCCCAGCTCCCAACCAGACCTGCTGCACTGTCTGCAGAGGCGAGCACAGGCTTTGTTGGATTACTGCTGCAGAATACAATATTTGGGAACTAAAAAGGCAATACTGTGTTTACAAGACAGAAATTAAGGATCCAGAGAAGAAAGTAATGATCTCTGCAGTGCTGATCCCATTCTTGCATGACTGAAGAGCCAGGTAGCATTAGAGTGACCTTAACTTTGTATGTAGGCGTGAGAAGTACACAGGAGAACTGCATCCAGACCAAAAATTCAGCTTTCAGAATGGGAAGACACAGAAATGAGTTTAAATGAGAGCTGAAACAAAACCAGGGCCTGGAGAACTATTCCTGGAGAGACAGACGTAAGGAATTTAATGTGTCTGCATAAAACAAAGGGACAATTCAATCGATACTCACAGGTACTTGCACATGGAAGAGCTAGCCCAGAGTAAGCCTCATCAAAATAGGACCCAATGGGCAGAAACTGAAGTCAAACAAATTCAGCTTTGAAATAAAAGCTTGTTTCCCAGCACTGAGAGTAATTAAACCATTGTAATAGCTTCCCTGGGGAAGTGGCAGACTTCCCCGCTGGGAAGTATATCACTGCTGGGTGATACACTTTAATCTGCTGCAGTTATCCCTACACATCCAAGCGTGCCAAATGGACATATTGCAGTGGTCCTGCCCCATGTGGCCTGCCTCAAGGCTAAGAGCCTTTGGCTTACATATGTCCTGCTGTGACACAAGAGCCTGAAGCCAAGGAGGTCCTTCCCTAGCCAGGGCTTGGCTCTCACTCCCCTGGCAGGGCCCACAGGAACCTGGGGACCTCCAGACCACACCAGTCTCAGTGCTACTGAGCTCTTGTGTATAAGTGTATAATATAAAATAAACAGACCCTGTTTATTTTTTCAGAACTATGGAATTTGCTGAATAAAAAAGGTATATTCAACCACTCGTGAGTGAAACACATGACAATTAGTCACATGGATTGTAGATCCTTCCAGCCATGGCCACCACTCTCTCCTTCTCTTAGGAACTTCTCTTTCTTTAGGTGCACTCTCTGGAAATGGCTGCAGTTCCAGAGATGATGAGCCTAACTATCTTTTGCTCGTAAAAGAGTCATCTCCCAAAGCCCATATTCTAGTCAAAAGACCTCTAACATGGCAGCCCACCAGAGAGACACGATCTTCCCTCCCAGAAGCATGCAGCCTGTGAGCAGACCTCACCTCCAAGTCTGGCTGACGGGGTCCCCCCGGCTCTGCAATCACAGCAAAAGCCCAGTACTGGCAAAAGGAGAGAGCAGACTGATACAGCCATCTGTGCCATCTATCACTAGCCCACTTAGATCATCCCCAAACAGTACACTGTGCCTGCGTCTAGAACTGGCTCATCTTCCTAAACACTGTGGCAGTGTTTATCACTGTGACCACACTTCCCAGATGAAATGGTGGGACACAAGACCAGGAGTCTGTACTGTGAACAGCTAGACCGTAGTTGCCTTCAATGCAAGTGTCGTGAAACACAGTTCACTTTGACTTCTTCCCTCCCAAACCTTCCAGACACCTGGAAGAGGCCAGTTAAAAAGCCAGACAATATTGCTTGTTCATTTGTTTTTCCATTCATTATACATACTTCCAACCAAAAGACTTTGCTCCAACTTGACAAGCAACTGAGACATATTTACACTTGCTCCCAAATCACTGACTCCCCAGTAACCACTTTAAGATGGCAAGAACACCAAGTTAAGTGGCAGTAATTTTCCAGCATGAAGAGATGAGGTCATATCTGCCTATTCTACTTTAGATTTTCCAGTGCAGGAGCGAGCCATTTCTTTTTATGTATTGCAGGCACCTTTCAAGCATACAATAGGTTGTTTTCTAACGAGCTGGAACATCTTGCTTGATGAGATCTCTGTTCAAATAGTTATTTTCCTCCAGATGGGTCAGGGCTTTCTGGCTTTGACACAATGAGAAAAGCACACACATTTTCCGTGATTTATGTATTGCAAAGACTCAAGTGTCCACCCTGGCAGATGCAGTGCTTAGGCATCCACTCCTCTCCAGCAGATTGTTTCCCCTTCCTACCAAACTCAGTCCACAAGAGGACATTCTCCTTTCTCCCTGCAACTTCAGGAAAGCAGAACCAGTCACGGTTGTTGCCCGTGACTATGCATGTAATTTTCCTATCTAACCGACAAGACAACATGATGGAAACAGTCTGCATCTTACACCGAGGAGGAACAACACGTGCACCAGGTACACTGTACAAATGTGTCTCTCAAGAGCAACCACCAGTGTGTGACAGCAGTACACCCAGTGCTGCTGCCAGATGAGTTCACCTGTCACAACTCATAGACCCTCAGTAAGCAGTTGGCCAACTTGCAGTTATTTGCTTTTATAATGTCTCCTGCTTGAAGAAAAACCTACCCGTGCTGCTGCTTCAAAAGAGATGTTTCACAAATAGCCATGCAAGGGTTTTATCTTCAAAGGAAATTCCCAGTGAGGCCACTGTTTCCACTCCACTACTCTCCCTCCACTGATACCAGGTGTCCACCATGCATGTGACACCAGCATGCACAGAGCAGCAGATGTGTGGCAGACTACATTGCACAATTTGTTAGATCAAGGTTATAAAAAACAATAATAAGCCTGCCTGAACTCATGAATAAACAGACCGGTTTAATTATGGGTATGCTTTGACGGAAAGAATTTCCCATTCAACCCTTTCACAGTGCTCTCCCCAAAATAGACGAGGACCCCAAGAATATCAACAAACATATCCTCACATCACCCCTGCTGGGTGAAGCAAGTCCCTTTTAAAGAGAAGAACCTGAAATGAGAGGTTTTAACATTTTGCCTACAGAAACCATGGCACATGTTATCTACCAGCCCTGACAATGTGACAGTGATGGAGTCCCATGTTGGAAAGTTTCCATCATGAGCAGGCAGCACATTCCACCCATGTACAATGTTCTACCTAAAATGTCACAGTGCTTTATTAAGTTTTGTACTCTTGTGCTTGATTCGTCAGCAGAAAAACAGAATAGAGGTGATTCCTGCCTTCTTTCCATCCTCCTGACCTGCCCTCAGATTATTCAATAACTGGACTGCAGAATGCAAAAGGCATCCTGTCTTTCCTAGTCGTTCTCCTTACAGCCACCTGTGAACATTTATTCTCATTTATTGGGCATTTCACACATCTACCACACATTTGTGGTTCTTGCTTTACTCTGTTTACACCAAAGACAGCAAAAAGCCATCAGCTGATGATAAAGACATGTCTACCTGCCTCTGGTTTGGTTCTTAAACTGGCCGAGCCTACAGAGACTACCATGATGTTGTCATGGTTTGGCCTCAGCCAGCACAAAGAACCACGCGGCCACTCACCCAAACCTCGCAGCAGCGAGGGAAAATTGGAATAAAAAGGCAAAAACTCGTGGGTTGAGATAAAAAGCAATTTAACAGAACAACAAAGAAAAAATGACAAAACAACAATAGTACTGGCAGAGGAATGTATAAATAGGGGTACCGTCCCCGCCTGCTCCCAAACTGGGAACCCCCCTCCCCGCCTAGCTCCCCCTAAATACTGGGAATGGCGTCACGTGGTGTGGAATACCTGTGCTGGGCCAGATATTAACCCTGTCCCTGCCGGAACCAGGACAGATGTAAATAGCCTTTCCTTTACAGCAGGCAGGTCTGGGCGTGGGCCAGCTCCTCCAGGCCAGGAAGGCAGATTTCCCAGGATTAGCAAAGCAATTCAGGCACACCGCAAAGGCCTACCAGGACTTCTGGACTTTTTGTGGTGTTGTAAATTCCTGCAGACATGCAGCACCAAGATTAACAGATATGTCCCTTGGTTTACTACAAAGCTTCAAGGTCAGCCAACTCTAAAAGCCTGTCCCACCAAACTGCAGGAAAAATTCTCTGCCCCTTCAGACAGAGACCTGTGAGAAGGCACGGGAGCCATCATGCCTCAAGTGATTTAGTTTTTATTCATGCTGCAATTCCCGCTGTCTGTGCCAGATAGCCCAGCCATAGAAGGGCAAAATGTCAGCCAAAAACTGAATATCTAGGAAAAGAGACAGAACCACCATTACACAAAAACACCTGAGATAATCCTGCAGGGGAAGTGCAACCTGAATAGGAGTGAGCCCTCCGGAGGCAGTAAGTCTCTGGAAGCATGCATACAGTAAAGCAAGGCACAGCTCATCAGGAATTCCATCACCTCTCACCCTGACTTTACTGAGGTGCCCAGACAACATGGGAATGGAGAAATGGGAATTTGGGTCTACTTGAAAGGCCAAGTGTAAGCTAGAGCAGTGTTTTGGCTGGCATTTAGGAGCTGGATTGCACTCTCACCCTTGCAGCAGAGAGCAGATCAGCTGGACAAATTTACTGCCTATACCTTGTGTTTCTGGCCAGATATTATTTGGTGGCCACTGCAACCTCGTGGCACTGTCACCCACAAAGGGGCCCAGAGACAAAGGAAGGAATCCTTCACCTCTCTTACTCAGCCATGAACAACACAACTTAAAACAAAGGAGCTCTCTGGACTGCACAGCAGCATAGAAGCAAGAAGCGACCAGAGCGTGTGGTTTTCCCCGGCTGGAACACCCTTGCAAAACATCCTCTGCCTAATTCCAGGCCAGTTAATTCAGCCCGGGGCTTCGACGCTTGTCCCTGTCAACACGTTTTTGCTAGCACAACAGAAGAAAACAGGTTCTGCTGCATTCAGAGCACACTTGGAACTAAAGTCTTTTACATGTGGTACAGTTGCCCTTTAAAAAGGGAAATCTAACATTTAAGAGAAGAATAAGGCCTGGAGAGACTTGGAAGAAAAAGCAACACTCCTACCACCAGAGAAGTTCTTCAAGGCTTACTGGATAGTACCTCCCTGCAGGTAAGGTGTGGTCTACTTATCCCAGTCACCCCTTGCAGTCTCAGAAGCTGGTCCAACAGAAATTTCCATCCATTACTGCTACTCACTAACAGATCAAACAGTAACAGCCTGGGCTTAATGATTTAGACACTCCAGGTTCAAGTTGCATCCAGGGCCCCAGCTGAAGACTGATGTTTAAGATCTCCAAACCGTTGTTATGCCTTGACTGTTTCCACACAAACTCAAGGACAGGGTCTGCCCATGCCCCCGTGCAAGGGCACTATTGTGACACTATATTACTTTTATTCAGGCAAGCCCTGGTTCTCCCTGCAGGAGAGTACAGTACTACCTTTTGTCTGTTGAAGGTGACCTACCAACCACCACTGAATCTTCAAGGGCAACTTGATCACCAACCACTGTTACAATATGAACTTCTCCTGAGGACTGTCTTTAATGGCAGGTCTCAAATGTCAAGGCTTATCATCATTTGTGCTTGCTTTTTGTTTTATTTTTTTTCTCTAGGAACTGTGTGCACATAAGTAGAGTGAAGCTTAAATCAATGCACGCAATCAAACTACAGATGAAATTATAAGAAACGCCTCTCTGAAAAACCGGTTTCCTCCTTCTAGGGCAGAGAGAACAGCCGGAGTTACATTCTCAACTGTCTTATCTCCCTTTTGTTGGAACATCTTTTGACACGTATTTGGTAGGAGCTGATGCAGAGCCCCTGTTTTCATTGTCTGCCCACCGTCCTTTGGGGAAAGGTCGCCATGGGTTAATCCAGGCAGCACAACAATGGAAACCATTTCCTCTCCAGGTGAGTAAAGCCTTGTCCAGACTTCCCCTCTGCAACTCCAAAACATAGCAAAGTTGCTAAAACATGGGTGAAACATGCAAGTTGTATCCCTGAAGATGTAACACCTGCTTTCAGATGCCTGGCAGCAGACAGTCAGACCTTTTTTTTCCCCAGCCACCACCAGCTTACGTTGAAAGCACGTCTGGCAGCACACACAAAGCAGGCACCCCTGCATGAGTACACCTGAAATTATAGCTTCAGACCACCTTACCCTGACTCTCCTGTGGAAGTGTTAGCAGGAACTGTCCCTCTTGCTACTGTGTGACCTCTGCCCATTGTCTGTAGCAATATTTACTGCTATTGTGGTCTCCCTCGCTCTGTAGGCTCGCTCCTGAAGTCTTTTCATATTTGGAATGTGTCGAGTAAATGGAAACACTGACAAGGAGAGTAATTTAAGCATCCAGGAACCAAACTACCATTAAAACACTAACACACAGAGGAACACATACTAATATCCTAAGAAACAATAGCCAATTTGGAAAACAATAGGTAATTTTCTCCTGTCTCCTGTTCTCTTTATGGCTTATACTGCCTGTCATAAGTAGCTATTTAAGAGCCCGTACTGCAGCATGGAAGAGAGGGGAAAAACCCAAAATACACTACAAAACATTCTCCCTCAAATTCTGCCCATCAAAGGGAATTTAATCTCCAGCTGTCTACCATTTAAGAAATATCAAATAAAATGGTGAGAATAGTCTGCAAAATGCCTTTTTTTGCCATTATACTCACTACTGAGGGAAAACATTTTTGATGGGGTGACCTTTGCATCGAGCTGTGTTCATACTGAAATGCATTTTGCAGACCATGAAAAAAGCAGCTCCTTTTGACAGCTGAACTCAATACATACGAACTATTTAAGAGAAGCTGCTTTACAAACAGTGGGTGGCAGATGACAATTAATTTCATTCTTCTATTATGGTACTGATAGGGGGAGGAAATTATTGCCATTAGTCACAGTGTGCTTGATATGACAACAAAGAGGGACCGGGCTCTCTCTGTCTTCTTTCCCATGTTTTATTTTCCCTGTGTATCTGCAAGCATCGCTTTTATTCCTTTGTGAATATACACACACTCATTCTTCGATCTGTTCCCAGTTTTGTCTCCCTTTGCTTTAATTCAGCCTTAAATATGTTAAATATTTAAACATGTTAAATGCAAATCCCGGCAGCTTCCTGAGCTGTGGAAGCATTTTGCATTGGTCCTTGAAGACCAGGATAAAGAGCTGAATCCAAAAAAGATGGGGATGAAAGAGGAGGAGGAGGGGAAGAAAAGCGGCACAGGGAAGAGAGGGGGCACAGAACAAATCCTCCACCAGCACAAGTTCCTCCCTCTGGTGCTTGAAATACAGATTAGTTCCTTTAAAAACCCCATCAGTGCCTCACCTCGATGCAGGGACCTTGCCAGAGCCCAGACCGGGGCCGTTCGCTGCCCTCCAGGGACACTGCTGTGGCTGCTCCCACCCCGGGCTGGTGGTTTTGGGACAGACCAGCCCTCATGGCTGGGCAGAAGGGCCGCTGGGGCCCAGAAGCCACTGGGCTGGAGAAGGCTGCTGAAGAGCAAGACAAGACTCAATACCAGCAACTCGGGACGGTTGAAAACCTCAGCAGCCGCCCCTCCGGGTCAGCTTTCCTCAGCCCCTCTGGAGGGGCTGGGCCCAGCCAGGCGCAGCTGGGGACCTGCAGCCATGGGGGGCCGTCCCGGCCTGCGGCTGCCACCAGCCCTGCCTGGCCGAGCTCTGGCCAAGGGAGGGATCCGCCACCAGCCCTGCCTGGCCGAGCTCTGGCCAAGGGAGGGATCCGCCACCAGCCCTGCCTGGCCGAGCTCTGGCCAAGGGAGGGATCCGCCAACGTTCCCCACAGTGCTGCTCTCCCCAGAGCACCACCCACAGCTGGGGGCCCTGGGGCTTTTAAAGGGCCTGGTGTGCTGGGAATCGAGACGTGCCAGCAGCCCAGCCTCTTCCAGGAGACACAACATCCTGAAACTCGGAGCCCAGCAGCGATCACCGAGGTGAAAGACAGGGAAACGGGACAGTGGGGTGCTCTTGGAAGCAGGGCAGTAAGATCATAGGGCATCAACATGTCACCTGCTCGCACTTGTGCCGCATGTACTACAGGAGGCCATTCCCTTCCCACTGGCATCGCCTCCCAGAAAACCCCAGCCAGGGGCTTTGGAAAGGGGAGTGAGGGACAGACAGAGCCTCCCACCACATCAGAGAAGCACACAGGTGCCTGGTCCATCTCTGAGACCACGGGCCAGGCCAGGGCACCAGGAGAGCAGTTTTGCAAGGGCAGACATCCCAAAATGCCCAGGAGGGTGGCCCAGAGCCCCCCAGCCTGGCTCCTCTGCACCAGGCCAAGATGGCCCGGGAGGGCAGCAGCCCTTGCCTTCGGGAACAGTAAACCCTTCGCCACGGGAAGACCTGGCTTTGGAAGCACCAGTTCCTACATGGAGATCCCCAAAACCTCACTTACCTCTGTGGAGAGAGGGCCCTGGCCGACAGCACCTGCCAGCTCTGCGAGCAGCACCCCGCGCCTACAAACACCCGCGAAGGCTGCCGGGGTCTTCCCATCCCCTTCCCTCCATTCCCAATGAAACCCATCAGCAAGGACCCTGCTCCGAGCCAGGGTCCTCGCCATCGCCCGGTAAAGCAGGAAGAGGTACGGCAATCACCTGTTCTCTTCATTGTTCATATAACTACGTGGTGAGTTTGTTCCGTCATGGACTGAACGCAAGAACTCTTCTTTGCTACCAGACAACGAGCTGGGCCAGGTATGTGGAATCTTTTTACTAAGAAGTGGCCTATTTTCACCACACCATCTAGAGAAAAGTGACTGTTTTCCTCAGCTTAGCAGACGCCACATGAGAGTGATGGGGCAGAGGCCACGAGGGCTGCAGACCCGTGTTCAGCTGTGTGAGACACCAGACAGCGACCCATGAGGAGGGACAGAGACATCTGCTAAGCACATTCCCATCCAGGCAAGCAAGTAAACAAAAGGGCAAGCAAAACTAATAAAAAAATATATCTTATAAAGAAGTTATTTGGCCATAAATGAACAGCAGGGTGGCAGCATCAGATATGATGGTTCTCAGATTTATTGTTTTTTCCTGAAGGTCAGGCAGCCCTTTGACTAATAAAATTTGAAAACCACAGCTATAAAGTCTACTCCTGCCTCTGTTCTTTGCCTGCAGAGAGAATATATGGGCATGAGTCTGTATTTCAGATAGCCGGGGCCAAGGATAACTCCAAAGATCTTCAAAAAGAATAAAAACATCCCTTGTTGCACAGCAGCTCGCAAACCATGCTTTTGGCAGAAAATAGGCACAGTCATAGGAAAAGCCACACATGGCATGCAAAAGTCTGTGAAGGCAAACGGAAGCATGTGAATTCAGGCAACAGTTGAATCACTTTAATATCAGCTGAAGCTTTGACAATATGATTAGCATATAGTTAGGAGACACTTCGCCTTTGCATCTAAAAATACCATGCCAGTTCTGGAGAGAGCAGCCACCAGCAGAGCAGGAGAGCTGCAGGAGCCGCTGTGTGCCATTGTCTACCGGCAGCAAAAGTGCCCCAGGTGCTCCTTGGTGCTGTGGGAAATAAGAGATAGTTTACTGAGCAGTTTGATTTTTATGACACTTAGCGTAACAAATCCATCAAGGTCAGCCTGAAAATAGTCACAAGACATAGGTATTCACACCGTACATTGGCATCTTTTGATAAAAGGCTGTGCACCTCCTGCAGCACTTAAAAACTGATACCTACTTTTAAATGAAGGTGTCACAATGACTGTTTAGAACCTGAAGTGGGAAACAACATTTAGAGCCCAGTTCTGTGGCTCTTACTTGCATGAGCCCATGCTCCCTAGTGGCAGGCACAATAATGAACTCCACAGGTTGCTCCCAATTCAGTTCAGCTGGCAGCGCTGCCTCTCTGAGCCGGCACAGCCTGGTGGGGTTTGGATACGTGCCAGTGGAAATCTCCCCTTCAGTTGTTCGAGCTTTGGATGAGGACTGACTTGCACAGACCTTTAAATGTGAGCTTCAGCGAGGTTGGCGAAGGAAGGCCAGTTCAGCACACACGGTCCATTAAAGGTCAGCAATTCAGGGATGAGCTTCCCCAGGCAGGAGCGGGCACTGGCCAGGATCAGCCTTTACTGTGTAGATAGAACATAAATTACTTTATCCTTCAGATTGGGTGCTAAAAGCAAGGACCTGAATGCCTCCCAGACTGTGAGGAACACCTGAAATCTGGATCTTGCTCAGGTCTAGGCAGGGGCTCCTTCCTCCCTTTCCTTCATGGCCAAGTGCTGGCATGGCACCAGCCCTGCTGCAGCCCCACACTCAGCCCAGCTCCCCACACCCTCATATGCTTCCCATATAATCTCAGTTGTTGTTCTAGGCAGACGGCTCTGTTTTTACTTAAGGCAATTCTATGCCTTTCATTGTGTTTTTAATTTTCATTTCACCAAGACTCACTCCCACGACCATGCTTTCTGGCTTCTTTCAGCTTTTGTCCTTTATTTTAACTGCTGGAGTCAGAGATGATTATCTCTAAGAAAGAGATTTCAGCTGCATTATGTTGATGGTAAGTGCTGTTTTTCCTGCCCTGTCTGATTTTCCATGCAAGATGCTTTTCGTATAGCTTTAAGTGTTTTATTATTTGCAAATTGGCTGCCACGTCTCCAAGTTTCCCTTTCCCTGCTGCGGTAAGTGCCAGCATTGCTGTAAGGAGGGACTGCAGCCTCTGGGAGGCCCAAAGAAGCAATCAGTTGAACCTAGGAGAGGACCACGAAAACCTCCCACAAATGCAGGCTGATCTGGGGCACCGTGACCTCCCTCAGTGGTACTGCGGTGGATCTGAGCACCTCTGTCTGCATGCCCCAGGCAGCAGAGACCCTCCTGTGCCAGGGTACGGTTCACCGAGAGGCAGCACCAGGACTGCAGGCTTCCCAGCAGCCAGCACATTTGGGTGATGGCGCACAAGCTGTGGCATCTTCATCCTTAACAGCACATTTGACAGCGTGGCACAGAGATCCTCAAGCCGTCACTTCTGCTGCTGGCAGCAGGGGAGCGCTGCTGAAGTCCAGGACTGAAGACAGATCCTGATGCCACCCAAAATTGGTACAGCCTGTGGCTGGCCAAGACTGTCCTTCTACAGCATCATCTTCTCCGTGACAGAAGGCTTCTGAAGATGCCACATGTGTCTCCAAGCATGACTAAGGTCTCCAGAGAAGCACCTTTGCCCCTCCTTTCAGGGAGAGGAAATATGCCCTCCCTAGCCTCCTGGGCAGCACTCTGCGTTAGTCTTTCCCACATTTCCTTTCTAGCGCCATTGCTGTCTGCTCATGCTTCAGACCACCAGTTCTCAGCTGCTTATTCAGCCATGTTTCACAGGTCCACAGTGGCCTCTCTGGTCCTACAGACCTACTGCACAGGCCCTGGCAATGCCATAAGCGCTCTCACATTACTTATTGTACTGTTGCCCAAAGCTAGAGGAGCAGACAACCCTGTAAGGGAAGGCAAGAGCATGAAAACAGTGTTCCCACATTGCCACAGACCACCAGCAGCCAGAACAGGTCCAACAAGGTCCTCATCTCCTCAGCTGGCCATGCTTCCTGTGGACTATGGTGGACACTTGTCTGACTTCAGCCAAGTCAGTGCTGTAACCTCAACATCTGTGGGTTTCCCTCCCTGCCTACTTGTCAGGTCCCTCTATTGACGTAAACTACCTGCTCATCTCTCAGCTCTGCAATAGCTCCCTGCATGCTGAAAATCAGCAGGTCCATGCCTGCACAAGACCCTCACACCGTACAACATCCCATAGGCTTGGGAAATAATATATAGTCAGAACCACACAATAGAGCAAGCACTACTGAAAGCCACTGCTGGCTCAGCATTTTTATTTTCAATCAAAGCAGGATTTTTTTTTTTTTTTTAATAGTTTTTCCCCCTTTGGCATTTTCATTAGAAGACCAAGAGGAAAAAAAAACACAAACTCTCAACAATCCCTGAGTGAAAGTTATAAACAGCCTGACACCTGGTAATGAGATATTTCAAGCTATGGCCTGGCACTTTTATGGTATTTCTAAACCAAGCATTCAATCAAGCAAACTTAGAAAGAATGGAAAGTTTGTTAGTCCCAAGCATATGTCTTAAGGTTTTTCATCTTACATTTCAGCAATGGAAGAGTACGGTACAAATAAGGCAGGCAAATACCTGGCAAGTGAATACTTTTGCCACAGTATAATTATTCCCCTCAACAGAAAGGCTTCCAAGACAGCTCTTGAAACAGTATCAGCGCTCACAGCCAACCTGAGCAGCTCTTGGCTCCTCTTGCTTGAAATGCCTCCTGATTTTCCTTAAGGAAACAAAGCTCAGTCTCTTTGTCTGTCCACCCCATTGTCTTCCCTTCCCCAAGCAACTCTACAATCCACCAGCCAGTCTCACTCAAATCTTAAAATGAAGAGTAAAGGTTCAAGATTGTCCATTTCCACGTGTTCTTACATTAAAATATATGCAGAAGAGATGAGAAACCTCACTACTATTGCAAAGTAGCATCTGTACGACAATGCCTACTGAACCACTCGAGTGCTAAGAGATTTGTCCAGAAGCTGTTCCAAGGGAGCCCTTCGCTCCGCGCTGGCTGGCAGCCAGCATCTGCCCAATGCACAGACCCTTAGCAAAGCTTTCCTTCCCTCACTCCAGAAACGTGGGGAAGAACTGGCAGCTATAGTGGGAAGCCCTCACTGAACTGGTCAACGCATTTAAAATTACTGTAGGCTCTCACTCTCTAAGGGCGAGAAACCCCAAGCCCTGTGAAAGGAGAAGGGACAGGGCAGCAGTGGGGCTGCCAGACCCCGATGAAGCCTGCAGGACCCAGCAGGACCCAGCAGGACCCAGGCAAGCAAGCAACAAGCACCTTCCTGCCCAGCCTGCAACACTGCTCCCAGCTAAGGGCACCAGGGATGGGGGGCACCGGAAAGCATCCCACACGCAAGCACAGAAAATAAAGAGAAGAATAAGCCAAGCAGCTTCACATCAGCAGAAAGGCAGGTAACCTGCACATTCAAGCAACCAACCTTAACTCCGTCGCCAGTCTCCACCTGGAGCACCCAACTCCTCAGAAGACAATAAAGCTTTCACCAGGCCACCCACATGTCTGTGATTCAATTCCTGAGAGATAATCGGGATGTTTCCACTCCCCTCTTGCTCCAGCCACAGCTCAGTTTAAGACTGTTGTCTGCGGACAGCCTGCCAAGTGCCCCTGGGGGTGGCGAGGGGTGTCTCGCCCTCATAGGAGCTCTGCAGCACCCCAAAGCAGAGCAGAGCTGCCACAGGCACACAGACAGGGGAGAAGAGCCGGCCTCTTGTGCTGTTGTCTCACTTGTCTCCCGTTTGACCCAAAGAAAGGAAGGTTTTCTCAAAGAACAGCCATGCCTGGGCCACTCGCTCATCTCCCCCAACAAATGTTGCCATCCAAACATTGGCGCTAATTGCAGAAACAGGAAAATCATCTGCACTCTGCCCATAACAATCCATTGTTATTTTTACGCACGCACACACAAATGCAAGTAAAGAACCCTTCTCATTTCAAGCTGTGCTATTATGCTAACTACAGAGAAATAAATATGCCACACTGTAGCTAATAAGTGTCATTCACATCAGTATTTATTCCAAACATGTTTCCCCCCATCACGTCTGTTCTGCCTGGAACTGCTCATCACTAAAGAGGAGACCTTTATTTCTAGTGATTTAAGCAGACAGAAGAGAGTTAGCAATTAAAGCACACTTTTGTACAGTTTAATTCTTTTTATTTCAGCTATCAGGGAGTGTTATCTGCTATCGCTGGATCTTTCTATTTCTGGAGCCACCACCTACCAGCACTGCATTTATATTGTGCCGATTCGCAAGATGGGTTCTCCCACCTGGGCATGGGAGCAGGGCTGGCTCCTGATGTGCAACAGGCTTGTGGTTCTCAGCCCCAAGCCCCCCACCGCAGGACTGTGTCTCTATCAGGAAAATGGGCTCAAAGTCATTTTTGTTCAAGCTCCGATACATTCCTGTGCTCCAGCTCCCTGCCACTCCGCATGCATTTCGCTCTTGCCCGGTGCCTGCCGTTAGGTGACGTCTGAGGGCGGCTGCTGCGCTGGGAGCTGCCGCAGTGCTCCCATGGCCACGCCGGGAGCTGCCAACAGCCAAGCCCGAATCCAGGCACCTTGAGGGATTATTTCTCTGCTCGTCAAAGGCTGGCAAGGACTGAATGTCATTCAAGAAAAGCATTTCAGAGCTAAAAATAGTTTCCTGATTTTTGCTTCCTTCCAGAGCACGCGTCTGCCTGGCGGGTAGCAGCTGAATTCAGTGGTCCTACCACACGCATCTCATCTTTCGCCTGACAATGCTTCACAAACACAGTAAGCGATGCATCACGCCGAACTCAGAAACTCCCGCTACCTGGGCTGAACTATAATTATTTTTCACGTTAAACTGAAAATAGAAGCAAGTCAGAAATTCTCCACCGGTCATGGAAAACGAGCAAGGCTTTGACTTCTACCCAAGAGGGACAGATCCACCTGCCCATCCGCACCAGCGCAGACACAGGACTTCGCACAAACACAAGCGATGCACGCAGTCGGCTGCGGGACCCACAGCCTGCCCCGGCGAAATACAAACGGTTTCAAATCTGAGGGACGCAGATGCTTACTTGACTGAGGGGCCAATGTTGCTGCCCTAAGGAATGAATCCCAAGGACTGAACAAGGGCCAGCGCTAATTACCAGCCCACACAGACTTGTCGATTATGTGTCAAGGATCCTGTTATGCAAGAATACAGCTGGGCATGTTCCTGCAAGTGAGGAGACAAGCATCCCTGCGAATTGCAGAGGTGTAGGGAGAGAAGGAAAAAAAAAAAATCCTTTCATTTTTCCCCCTGACTTTTTTCATTCTTACGGTTAAAGGCCTGATTTGTAAAGATACAAAAAACCTCAAGTTCTTATTGATGATCCTGAACTTTGCTTTTTAAAACTGCACAAAACAGTGGACCGAACACCAATTAGGCCCCATCCATAGAGCTAATGAGACTGGGAAAGTACCAGCAGCAGCTTTTCTTTTAACCTCACTCGTCACCTGCTTTTCTCCTCCTGCTCCCAGATATAATCCTCGCTCCTTCCTGCTTACAGCCTGGTCCAGCTGAAAGCACAATTTACTTGGATCAGTGGAAGACAACAAGAATGGTTATGCCACGTTTCTTACCCACAATAGAAGGGGCAAACCCCACTCTAATCTAGCTGGGGAGGTGAAGGCGGAGGAGTGTTGCACATACATGTTTCTAACCAAGATCACATACCAAGTGTTTTGCCACTCCTGCCTTTTTCATATTTTCTTTTATTGGGGCATGAGAGACATCTAGAGACCACAGGCAGGGGATTGCAAGCTTCTGGAAAAAGAGTTTTCTGTAGAATGGGGTAGCATGATGTGTTTACAGAGCGGGAACAATAAATAAAATGAATGAAATATGAAACAAATCAACTCCTGGTTATAAACAATGAAGACCCCAAAAAGGAATACCAATGGATTATAGAGTAGCAGGAACACTCCATTTCCATGGCTTGCCCTCACCCAACACTACCCCCAAACCATGAAGAAAAGCACCTCCTTGGCAGACAGACAGTTTGGGGTGGGTCACATACCCTGCTAGGGTACCCTGTCCAAAAGCAGACAATACTACAGGAATGCACATGTAATAATTACGTGCAGCGTTAGCAGATACAACGCTCAACAAAACATAACTAAGCTAAACTTGAAACTTGAATCCTGCCCTTTTAATCCCAAAGCAAAGGCCCACGTCCATCCCACCAGCACAGTTGCAACAGCATCACTATTCTCAACTCAGTCACAAGACTGATGAGATGGGGTGTGCTGAGGACCAGGAAAATTACAGCCCAGAACAGGTAAAACAAGCTACCCGTTTCCTTAAAACATGCACCTGACCCATCTGCTTTTATAGACCGTTCAGCATCCACTTTAACAATGCTTTATGACACTATAAAAAGTGTAAGTGGTGGTTGCTCAGTGTTTTCAGCTGGCTGATCCCAAGTGTCCCTTTGCCTTATGCTGTTGCACGGCACTAAAATTTGATCAACTACAGCCGCGCAGTGACCACTGCCCTGATGTCAACCCAGGAACAAAATACACGTCCCCAGGGGTTTTGTTTAAACAGCCAAGTGTCACAACCGGCCTATGAAGGAGGGGGAACAGGGCTGTAAGACAGGTAACACAGCTGTGGTAGTCAGCTACGTTTAGTTTACGGAAAAAAGCAGACATGAATTTGATTACCTCGTTAGACTGAGGCTTGTCACTGGCTCATCAGAAATTTTGCAAAAGGGTTTTTAACCTGCTTGCTGGGAGTTACCATCCCAGCTGTGCTCCGCTTGTACAGGCAGCTTCACCACTAGCATACCCTCCTGTTGTCCTTTGCTCCCTTGCATCCGGAAAGAACTAAACGGGATGAAAATGCAACAGGAATGAGGTCTGGGGCCTTTGTTATACCAAGGGTCAGGGAAGATAACCAAGTGTCTCTTCTGGACTTACTTCCCAACACAGATTTTGGAAGGTGGAACAGTTGCCTTAGTGACACAAGTACTATTTTCCCCACTGTTACTTTGCATGTATTTTTTAAGCCTGCAGTTTTCATTCCCCATCCTTCAGCCAGTGAAACTCCAGCTGGAGCACACATCAGGTTATTAAGGACATCCATTCCTCTCTCTGCTTAAGGAAAACTAGCACGACAAGGAGAGTCAGCATGCTGAAGCATCAGCACCCAGCTGAAGCCTGTGTTACACAGACTGAGCGTGACTAAAATACTGTCGATAGCACACGTATCACGTGTTCGCAGGTTGTCAATTAGTTGTTAATCAAATACCTGCCCATCCTTTCATTCTGGGTACTGGGTGAGAAAAGACACAGTCGGTACAGCCTGTCCTGGTGGGGCTGTAGCCCTTTTGGAGACGGGGAAATTCCCAGCAGCTGCCACCTCTACTTGGCAGTGCCCAGGATCCCCCCGCAATGCGACGCACGTGCCCTGTGCATCAGTGCCCTGACAGTACGGACAGTAATTTCTGCTCCCTACATAAATATATATATAGGTTCTTGTTAGCAGTCACACGCTGAGTAGGAATCACCTGGGGGCTGCTAAACCCAGTGCAGTCAGATCAAGAATACCAGGAGAGCTTTCGAAACCATGAGTAACCACTAGGTACTGGTGGATACCAGGACTACCCAATTAAGTTAAGAGTGGTCCTAGCAACAGTCAAAACTCTCATTTCCTACACCAGAACCACAATATTTCTTTGTAGCTGTTCTCCTCTGTTTCTAGTGTTTTTATAAGATTATGCTTACATATCTCCCATAATAAACCAGATTGGATCAACTTAAAACTTAAGTGGAAAGTTTTATGCCTTCAGACATTCTCTTTGTCTGAGAAGAACAGAAGGTCAATGGAATTTACTTTTTTCCCCAGCAGAAGATGCACCTTTGCATATCAAGCAATAAAGTTTACCCAGTTATTGTCACTTGCTACGTCAGCACTTCTCTCTTCGTAAAGATATTTGTAAACAAAACCAGGTCATGAGCTGGTAGTCAAAATACAACCTACCAGAGCAAAGAGATGGTGAAGAGCAGGAGAATGAAGAAGAAAAATAAATAATTCTCTTTTAAAATAGAACTGCAAGTGTAAAATGGCAGCCCTTGAGCCGAGAGAGCATCAGAGGCATGAGTGAGAAGAGAGGCCACCAGCTTCTGAAACTCCTTAGCTCTACTAGAATAGTCCTCTGGACTAAACCATGGTTAAGTCCATCCAGATACTTACTCAGAGCCTGATACTTGCATTAATCGGCAGTAAGACACTGAACAATAGATAGTCTTGTCATTTGAGAGCATGTAATTTTAATTAAAAACCTCAAAATAGCAGCTTTGGCAGTCCCAGATCCTTCAGAAATAAAGGGTGTCCTATCCTCTACCATCAGCCTCACCTGCACACCTTGCCATGGCCATCACCACATTCCCGTTCCTGCACCCACGTCAGGGCCCCCACGCCAGCCGCCAGCGACTCCTCATTCTTTCACTGCTGTGAAACAACTACTCGCTGCCAAATCCACCGGGGCAGCTCTACAGCCTCGCTTGCCACTTCAACCCCTTTTCTTTCCCTGCTTTCTGCTGCACCGCCACATGCATCCTTCTCTGTTGTTGCTGGCTTTCACCTAGACTCCAGCAGGCGTGAAAGAGTCACTAAAATAACTGTTCAGACATTGGAGTTTTTAATTACGGCTCACATTTCTGGTGCAAGTAATTGGCATGAGTTGGAGAAAGAAAACACCTGCTCCATTCAGGGGAAGAGAGCCGTTTGAATTACCTGTAGCAGAAAACAAACTGAACAAGGAGGAGAAAGTGCATTTCTAGTGAAGCCACTCTCATGCAAGAGGCTTTTTACCCTGTTGCTGTGCTTTGAAGACCCACACTTATTCTCACCTCCTATATTATCTTAAATCTTGTTCTACTACATCAAAGATAGAAAAAAAATTATCTTTTTGGACCAGAGCACAGGAGAAGTCCGGATATCTAGCTCTGCAGAAAGAGCAGGGAGACCAGCAGCGACGCCAAAGCACTCTTGGGACCCCTCTCACACAGTTCGCCCTCAGTCTCCAGCAATTCAAAGTAGGATGCTGCCATCTGTTGACACTTTTCCACTGCAACAATCAATAGGTATTTCTCTTAATGCACAGCAGGCAGTTTGAACATGTTTTCTCCTACTATTAAACAATGGCATAAGGAGCAACGGCAATCTGCATCTGGATACACTGATTATATGTCTGACAGCAGAAGTGAGACCAGGCTGTACCCCAAGATGGGTCACCAACCCTCTCCCAACTATTTCTGACTTAGTAATTTTCACATCTCAAATTTTAAGTTCTGACCCCAACCCCATTTTACCACCTGTGACTAGGACCACTGATCCTCACCTTCCTGTGACCAGCTGAGCAGTTAAGAAGGGACTACAGGCAGTGCAGCATCACCAAAGACTGTCCATACCATAATATGCCTGGCATCTCCATGGCACAACAGCCAGGCAAGCGGCTGCGCTCACACAGACCCACATGTTCAACATGGCTCACAAGCAGACGCGGGCCTCCAGCCCAGGCTTCTCTCTCCATCCAGAAGGGCACGGAGGCAATACCACCAGTCAGGTTCATCAGACTGCTGAGTATCCAAGGACAGCCCCGGAGGTGAAGCTGGTAATCCAGGGGTTTGCAGCTCTAGTGTCACCCACCCTCCCAGTTTTCCCCATATGAAGGTCGAATGCCTCTGTCCCATAGCGGACGCCACCATTAACGTCCCCCTCTGCTCCACAGGTACCAAACACCTTCTCTAAACCAACACTTTGCCTCAAATGCCAGTTGCAACCTGTACTGGGACTTCCCCCCCCCCCNTTTATTACCCTACAATTGTTAACTTTTACCTTCAAACACTGCTTTCCCGAGGCATACGCCCTCAGCTCAGGAAATATCACTGAGGCTTTAAAAAAATACCACTTTCAGGTTTTTAACATGCCTGAGAAAAAGAATTTCTGCAAACACGCTTAAAGCGGTTGTATTGCAGATCATGTCATAATCCCGCGTGCCAGCTCCCCAGTCCCATGTCACAAGTTCCCTGGATCCCAGCCAGCAGCGACTGCCCAGGAGTAAAGCTCTCATCAGCAAGGTGCAGGCTCACAGATCTTCTGAACTCACACCAGCTTCCACGCGGGGTAAGCCAGCGGGTAGCTGCATTTGTCAGATACACCGTGCAAAAGGTGCATCTGCTGCTGCGTGCTTCTCTCTGAGTCATTATTGGAGCTCTAATTGCCATTTCATAATTCTACAAAAGTTGTCAGGCTGGCTTGTGAAATAAATGAAGAGTCTGTTCCCAACTGGTCCATCAAATGAGACTATCAGAAATACTCTCACTTCAGAAGTCTCTGTGGTAAGTAAAGGACAGACATGGGTCAACTGGTTCAGAAAAACCCTGTATAAAATTGGTTTTAAACATGAATGCCAAACTAGCAGGGAACTTGAAGCCATAGAAAATTCATCTAAAGGAAGCCTTAAACTGTCACTGACCGTCTTCCATCAGGTATCAGAAACATGTGCTCTATTCTGGACTAATAAAAATCAAGATTTTATAAAAAGGAACACTGGAATCTTGGTGTCATCTTCAGGGTTACTCTGAGCAAAAAATACAAAAGCTTACCTGTGTATCAGCGGTTAGTAGTGCAGCATTATCTCCATTAAGGATAGAAAAAAAAACCTGTAACAAAATAGGTCGATTTGACAATAAAAAGGGGTCAAGACAGATTTCTTTTGACTTTGTAACTCCCCTTTGTAATTCCACGTACAGACCTTTATCTTCAGCTAAGCAAATGTCTTTCAAATCAAACTGAGAACCATACTGATCACATTTGAATGCTTCGACGCCATGTGCAATCGTACTTTGTGACCTTAACCTGCACGTGACCAACATAAAACATGTGAACTAGTCTTTTTTATTATTCCCCTGCTCTTCTCAGTTGGCTGCAAGTCTGTGTCACAGGACACTAGTGTACACCACCAAACCCGCACTGTAAGCACTCCCAGCTCTGCTGGTGGCTTCTTGCTCCTCAGAGAAGATCCACCACATTAGGCGAGACTGTGCTGCCTGACTGCAAACAGTTATGGCCTGTTGGCTTAGCGGCACCAGCTCTCCTTTTCTCCACAAACAGTAACAGAGAAAAAAATGGGTTACATAGTTTAAAGACTTTGTGCCTGAAGACAGTCACTTCCATCTGAAAAGCTTTGAGATAAAAGTATCACCTTCAGGGCACACCACTTCCAACTCCAGCAGCTGTACAGATCAAGCACCAGGACTTATCACCAAGAAGGAAAACTGTTTCCAACTGTTTGTATTGGAACCACAAATTCAACAGCTGATTTAAAGCCTGTTGAAACAGGCTTGCCACATTTCAATAAAGACTCCAAACAAAACGAAATAACGCAATGCATTTCAACTGCTGTCGCAGGCCAACACGCTCAGCCCAGACGCTTGCTTCCCATTCTCTACCGTCTCAAAGTAGCTCTTCAGCTGGAGTCACCTGCTCGCTGCACTGCTTTGAAAGAAACCTGTTGGGTTTTCCGTTTCATCAAATACACTATGCTGTCACGCATCAGATGCCTGAACCAAAGAGCAACAACTCATTCAACACTAAATGCTCACTACCTGTAGGTTCATATATCCTTATTTCCTCACTCCAAAAAGTAACTTACAGAAATCCTAAAGAGTTACACGTTTGGGGCAACATGCAAAGCAGCTGCACAGCAACTACCCTACCCAAAACTGATGTTCCAAAGGACCTTCAAGCTAGAAATTTGATGAAAAACAGATTATTCACCTCTCTACCTCAGTTACTTCTTACACTCTAAGATGTGGAACAAGTTTGCGACCTGAAATCAAACTTCAACCATCTTAGTTACTCCACAATCCTGCACCTCATAACTTTTTAAACCATAACCAGGAAATACCTTCTGGCAAGACATCTTCTATTATTTATGGAAGTTATTAGTCACGTATATGTAACTATGGAGACGTATCTAACACCCGAGAGACAATCCCACCACATGACAGCCAAGTATGTAGTTTAACATGAGAGTTCTCCTGCTGAGGCTATTCCGTACAGTAACCTGTAACTGTCATTCAAATAGCACTTACTGGAAGTATGCTATATTATTAACGGAAATAAAAGTTGTGACCAGGGATGGTGTGGAACCCAAACATCATTTGCAGTAAAGATGGAACTCAAGCACTACTGAAGAGCTGTCTGTTACAAGCATTATCACGGGTAGTGTTAGAAGCCATTAATATATCAACTGGAAACACCAGAGTCCATTTGAACAATTTATTAGTATCCTCTTTTTTTACAAGTTTTAGAAAAAGAATCCCAGGATTTTGCCTCCTGTGTGTTTTCGCCTAGCCTCCTCATGGTCCATGATGCCAGCTGAGGTTGTCAGTACAATGTACCTGTTAAGAAAGAACAAATGTTCCGTTCATCGTTTTTTTCTATGCTCAAGCAGAGTTGACAGCACCAACTTCATTTCTTTATTACAACAGTAAAATCTGTTTCTGTCAGAACGGGCCTAATGGAACCAAGATCAGGTTTATCAGACAATGAAAAAGAAACTCCTCCCAAGATTACAGCTCTGCAGCACACAAAGGATATTTATAGGCTTCCATTCTCCAAATATTTGCTAAGTCTCAGCAAGAAGTTTTCTGTCCCACTCCCACTGTAAAGTCAGTTGAGTTGTTGTAGCAGTAGCAACTCCATCTAGCCAAAGTCTGCGTCTATTTTAAGTAGACATCTTTCTTGCGAGCAGGTGGAGTTGCCATGGTGCCAGACAGCTCCTCACCTCCGAGCGCTCTGTCGCTCGGTGTTTTGAACACTCTGCACTGATGGAGATGAGTATCTGGATCCAGCCTGACAACAGAATCAGCCTTAGTCATTGCTAATGCCAACATCTGGATTATCAGCACACTCTGTCCACACAGCTCCGTGTCTGAGAACTTCTTGTCCCACCACCCTCTAAATACCCTTAAAAATCTCGATATGACAAGGCACTCTAGCAAACTAGATAGGTACAGCTAAAGCAAGTGGCATATCACTGGAGCTTTAAGAACAGAAATTACAGTAACTGGTCATCCTGCCTGTGACAGGACAGGCTGGCTGAGCCCCTGAAGACTCTCCTAGCTGTGTCATCCGGGCGCACTGAGATTTATTACTCTTGACTCAGTGAATTTTGGGAAGGACAAACATACTGCTTAACACTAAGATTTTCTGTGGTGTGGAGGTTTGTTGAACCTCTGAGTCTCTCATCACTTAGTATCTAAACAACTTACACCAATCAGGATGTTGAAATTTAAGTAGTACAACCTACTTCCTAGGTTACTACCTGGTAACGTACATGACTCTTCCCCATTAATAAATGGACATTTTAATAACATTAAAATGAGTAATTGAAAAAGTCCTATTTTCCCAGTAAACTGCAGACAGAAATGGCAAAACCATGATTTACCGAAGTCAAGCAAAAATAGGTCTTTGCTCAGCAGTGCCCCTTCGAAACTGGTTAAAAAGAGCATTTACATGGAAGATGGATTTTTAGACTGCTATCTACCTCCAGAGTGATCACAGAGGAAAGGCATCAGGCAAGTTAACTCAGGCAGTATGAAAGCGTAATAAAAAACACCGTATTTTTACATACAACACAGATTTAACTCTTCTCCATACTCACCCAAACTGACGTGAAGGCAGTAGGTTATTCTGCCACTTTTCCAAATCCTTCAGCTGAACATCAAATCTGGGACTGATTACACCACACTATAAAAGAGAATCCCATTACAAATGGTAGAACTTTATAAACTGGATTTGCACATTTGTCATTCTAATTCGCTGCACAAAGAACTTTAACACCTGCAATCAAAATATTTTTGGCAGCAAAAGATGAGCGCACCAAGAAGCACGCTCCATTACCCAAAACAGCGCTTCCTCTCAGGTAAGCTCAGACTCTGACGCAGCTATTCAGCTGTTACCTCCCCAGCCTGCCCTACTCCTCCTTGCATATACTACTGCTGAAGCTAAACTACCAAATTAACGGCTAGACCTGGGAGAGCAAAAAAGCATTCTATAAACCACTGAAGATTATCAAGCATCCTATATCATCAAAAATCCTGCGATTACTCAAGAATATTTTACTTATAATCATCATAGTTAGCAAAAAACCCCTAAACTGTAGATTTTAAACAGGGAAAATTAACATGCATAGAAGTTATCAAAGTTTTCAAGTTAATCATATTACTTACTGACCATGACCACTACTACCAACCCCAGTTACCTCACCCCAGTTGCCTCCAACTGTATTAATAAATATCCAAGAGCAAAACATAAGCGCATCTTCCTGCACTGATGGACATTTTTCTGAACTAAACAACTATTCCCTTATTGCAACTATTGAGAGAAACATTATATACAGCTGCACCCCAGCAGATCTGTTACAAAATCATCCCAGAAGAGTTCAAGAACACTATACTTAAAACGTGACATACGTTATTTTTATCACAGATATAAAACACTAGTAATTTGGGTGATGTCAGAATTCTCTGCCTACTAAAGCAATTTTCAGCTACAATATTTGTCCATTGTGGAGATACCCCCCCACAACATATTTTGACCGAGTAATTTTTTAATTTCTTTACTAAAGAGCCACCTCTCACTTGAATAGCTTAACTGGAAACATCAAGCAGAGCAAGTCATCACAGAACTAGACAGCTCAATATTTTGAGACAAAGGCATTTAAAAAATATCCAAAACACACATGATACTTCATATGACCCAGGAACTTAAAAAGCACCAATTAACGTAACATTCAGCTTTCCATCAACTGCAAGCAAAGCCCATCTAGGGGCAGGAGAAAGGCTTGTCTTCTCAACATTTATGGGCATTAAACATCAACTGGAAAACTACTCAGTTTCTATCTCTTAAGACAAGTCTTCTGTTTAAGGTAGCTTAAACATCAAACAGAAATCAGTAGGTGGCCAGAAAGCCTTTAAAGAGAAAGATGCAGCACTTGCAAGCAGACTTCCCTGAGAACGTGTCTTGCGTATTCAGAGTTTAAATGAAATGTAATCAGTCAACCATACAATTATGAATCTAAAAAAATTAACAAGTGTTTGATAACCACTGATAGTAACTGTATCGCTCCCATTTACACGGATTCATAAATACCACCTTCTTTACAAGTAATTCTTTCAAAACCGGAGCAGACAAACATAAAAAAAAGCACCTCATTTAAATAATTTCCTAGAGAACTGAATACAGCAAAAGGGATCTTACCTTGTTCAGTCTGCCTGTGAGATTGACAACAATCTTCCCAGCTCTGTGATCATCAATTATCTCAAATTCACCAATGTAACCTACAAGAGATTAGTAGACAAACCAAATATATAGTACTTAGCTACATTAATACAACTTAATTAACAGTGTCATACAAAACCAGTTCAAGCATCTTGATTTACTTTTAGTCACAAAGCACCTTAACACAACAGCAGCCACAGAAACAATGAATGAGACCAAAAAAAAAAAAAAAAAGTCACTGCTGTGCACTCTAGACTTACCATGCTTCATCATCACAGTTAAAAACCGGACAATTACTTTGGAGCATGGCCTAATGAGAACCTGGCGTTTCCCACGTTTCTCTGCATTGTTGATGCTTTTGAGAGCATCGGCTAGAACATTCATGCGCACCATGGTGCCTGCGGGGAATAGAAGAGGCAGTTACATACATTGGCTTTTCAGCACAAAAATACTGAGCAAAGCAAAGCACTTTTAAGGCAAATTTCAGACCTAAAAGAGCGAAGACTGACAGAAAGTTACATTAAACCTTGAAAAGCATTCTTAGGCTAAAAAGCAGATCAAATCACGCACTCAGGTATGCTCAAGCAAATTCCTAACTGTCGTGACAAGTTAGGAAGTCTGACACACTTATTTAAACTTGGCTGTATCAACACGCACACACAAAGATTTAAAAACCACCATTTCGACAACCTTTCATCAGTGTGACCCCTTTCTCAGGTGAATCGTTTTGAACTTTAAACCCCAACTATGCACTACGGGCCCTGTTCAACAACTAGGCCACAGCTGGCACCAAGTACAACAGATACTGCTGGGCTCGCCCATCTGCAAAACACCCCCCTGCAGGATGCAGGCGCAAGGCAGCACTCTGGGAAGGAAAGTGGGCATCAAGGCTCGCATTCCAGTGATGGAGACGGGACCCCCCCGAGTACCACGAGGTGTGACAAGAGCCGGTACCGCCGCCCCGCTCACCAACACATCCACTGCGCGGCTGGGCCCAGACCGGAAAGTCTCCGGGCGCGGGACACGGGGCCGCTCCCGAGCTGGCCGGGTGCTGCGACACAGGACGGATTCAGCACTAAGCCAGGGACCCCCAGCCGAGCCGCCGCGGCCAATTCCTGCCCACGGGGGGAGCGCAGCCAGCCCCCCGCTCCCCCGGGCCGCTTCCTCGCCGGGGCCCAGCCCACCGCCCGCTCCCCGAGCCCTCCGCTACCTCCGCCCGGGCCTCGCCGCACGATCCTCACTCCCTGCGCTCCACAGACTCCGCGGCCCGGCTCCCCCGAGCCCTGCCCAGCCCGACCTCCCACCGCACCGGCCCGGGCCCGGCCGCCGTGACGGCTCCCGCCCTCGGCTCCCGCCCCGCATCTCTGCGGAGAGCGGAGCCACGGGCGGGAGAGCGCTTCCCCCCACCCTCCGCTCCCGAGGCTCCAGAAAGCGCCGGGGGAGACGTCGGCGGCTCAAAACGGGCCAGGCCGGTCGGGCGCAGCCTCGCGGCCCCGGCGAGGCTAGTGGCGGCGGCGGCGGGGCCCGGATGGCGCCGGGAGGCGGCGGATGGCAGGCGGGACCCCGCGGCACCCCCCACTCACCGGTGCAGCAAGATGGCGGAAAAGGAAGAGGCCGGGCGCCCGCGCGGGATTATGGGAGGGCCATGGGCGCGAGGCGCTGTGCTGCGCCCCGCGACATCTCGCGAGACTTTGGCGTCCCTGGCCCGCTCATCCCCATTGGCCGAGAGCCCCAGGACGCACTTCCGGAGCGACGCTGCCTCTCGGGTTCCCATAGCAACCGGGACGCTCCGCGGTGGCAGCGGAGGGCCGAGGCGGCGGCGGCGGCGCTCCCCGAGTAAACGAACAGCCGGAAAAGGGCTCAGCGGAGCGCTCGGGGAGCGCCCGGCGCGGGTGAGCTGCGGCGGGGCCAGGGGCAGCGGAGAAGAGCGGAGCCGCTCCGCACCGCGGGAGGCCCGAGCTGAGCGCAGCTACGCCGAGCAGATGGGCCGCGTTCGTACCGAATTGTCACTTACACGAGGAGGGCGGCGGCCGTCCCCGCGGGAACCGCAGACCTAGCGCTGGGGCGGGGGCAGAGGGACAGCGGGACAGCTCTGCACCAGCGCCCCTCGCCCGGCCTTTCTGCCAGCCCCGCTCCGCGCCCGAGGCAGCGCAGGGCGCTCGCACTGAGCGTTTCCAGGCTGCCCCGCGGCAGCTCCCCGCCCGTCACAGCTGTCACCACTTCTACTGACTTCCACAACCCGCCCCCTTCAGCAGCAGCAGAGGGGGTGACAGCCTTTCCCCTCCGCAGCAGCAGCCCTGGCTGATGGAAGTTTGACTGTTCACAGGGAGCTGTTCCAAAGCAGAGGTGTGTTTCTGCCAGGACGCTGCAGCGCGCTGGCCGCCGCGTGGCACTAACACGGCATTCCCAGCTCCTCTTCTCCAGTGAAAGATGCGTTTAAGCAACTTCCTGTACATTCACAGACAGCAAGACTTACAGAAGTTTCTCTTTAGTCTGTATTTACCTATTCAACAGTTACAATAGACACTGAAGAGAGTTCATTTTAAAACAGTAAACTTTTAAAATGCATTAACACAGGTTTCAGCTTTTTAAAGAAAAAAAGTTCAGTTTTAAAAAAAGGAGGGAGAGGTCATAGAAAAGCACAAACAATTCAGGCTTATTTACAGAGGCAAACCTAGCATAGTCAAAGTGATTTTGTATACAGACAAGAACATTCATAAAACCAAACATGCTACATGGCTCCATGACAACAGCAGTTTTTAGAACAATCAGCTGTTAAGGTAACACACACCTTAACTCATTTTCTACAGTCTCAGTGCAATGAGTTGAAGTTTATGCCACAGCTAAATAACTAAACTACAGATGTATATATCCCAGACCCCCTGTCAACAGATAATCTGGTGTACGCAGCCAAAAAAAGCAAACAGACTCAGTGAGAGGATGGGATCACCTTCTGCAGCGATTTTGGGTATGCACCCTCAGCTATGATCACTCTTATTTAGCCAATTGTCCTCCTTCCACAAGGATCAGTAGTAACATGCCTCCAAGAAGCATCAGCTTTCAGAACTGCCTTTCATACTCGCTGTAGCTACAAATGAACAATCAGTGGAACTACCACAGTTACAGAAATGCTATCACACATTACAACTCTGCTGTTCCTTGAGTTGGAGTATTTATTTACAGGGCCTCTTAGTTTGGTGAAGACACCTAGTAAGCTCCATACAAAGGTCAGGATCTTTCCTGTAAGACCAGCTGCAGGCTGCACAACCCTAGTCAGCACAGCAGAAGACGCAAACCCACAGCAGTTGCTAGAGTGACATTTTCACTTCATCAGGGAGCCAATTAAAAAAAAAAAGCGTCAGTGAGCAATACAACTTCTATTATCTTAATTACACGTTAATTCTCAAAACTGTTCCCAAGGAAACCTTTTACAAGAGCAAACAGAAGTTGGGTCTTCATTCATTTTTCTTTTCTTTGTGCTTGAGAAGTTTGTTTATCTCCCTTTTTGCCATTCCAACATACTTTGTAATGATCCCATGCTGGTTTAGGCCAGGAAACAGCAACAAGAAACTTACTAGAGAGAGAAAAAAAAAAAAGAGGTAATCACTTAATACTCTTTTAACAAGCTTCTGTCACCTTGCAATTCCTTGTTTCCCTTAAACCCCATTAACTGCTTGAAAACAGAAAAATAAAACGCTGCAACAAAAAAATTAAAAAAATCATCACACTCAAGTTATCAAAATCCAATTCTACTAGCCTCATACCATTTCAGGCAGCTAACAAAAAAGTTATTTCTGTTTTGCATGCTGCACACTTACCAATAAGATAGGTCAGAAAGAGATTGTGAACCTGCTGTCCAATCCAGGCAACCACAGCAAGAGAGAAAAGCATGGTCATGAAGTACTAAAAAACGAAATGGGAACAGTTATCACAGATCTGTTGGGAATTCTCCCCCATCCCTTCAGTATCCAGCAACACTTCAGCATTTAAAACTAACTTCAAGTTCGCTGGCTCTTCCTCATGCGATGGCTATACACAGGCTTGTCAAAATTGAGATTACAGAGTCTACAACTGCATGTTCTCATTTATTCTCAGACCATCAGTTTTACAGAATGCCAGTTCTTTTCTGTCCAGATATCCCTTAGAGTCAGCCTACACCATCCCCATTGGCATAACTGCAGCCTCAGACAGTACCTGAAGCCATTTTCAGGACAGTAAACTCAGTAATTCATGTACCTGACACATTACTAACATCTAGTTTTTTGGACGGTTCATGTACACTTGAGACAAGCTGTGTTTCAAAAAAAATCAATCCAGTTTAGCTTTATCTTAATATCAAAGATATGCTCCTAACTGCACTGTACTGCAAGCGTTAAGTCATGCGTCTTGCCACTCCAGGTTTGAATACGACATGTAACTACAGTGTCACAGCCAGAACTGCTGTTCTTGGTTTGAGATACCAGTTTATTCAGACATGTGCCCTGCTAAAATACTAAGACAAAACAAATAAAGTCTTAAGCAATAGAGATGAGCTCCTGGAACTCAATACCATTTTAGGCTTCTCTTCCTTCAGTGTGAAGAGGCGTTTCCACCAGCCAACAATTCGGCGACGAGATTTTACCAAATTGCTGCAAATCTCATGAAATCTTTGCTGCTGTTCTGTAGTCCTTTTATTAAAGAAAAAAAGCCAGATATAAGAATTCAAGATTCCATCTGAAATTCAAAAAGTTTCCCATGGTATTTTTCCAGTAATAAAAACTTATCCAAGTTCACTTGGCACTTGCTTCATTTAGTTTTATACATTATCTTAATTAGCACTGTAATGCAACTGTCCATGTAATTTTTCTGTACACTGACTTTTAGACTGACTTCCAAAGAGCAGCCACATTCAAACCAGAAGACCGTTGATTTTAATCTGATACCAGCGTGATACACACAAGTAATACACACCTGATACCAGTGTGTATTATTTTGGCTTTTACATTGGTTCATTATTAGACAAGAACATTTATCTGCTTATCTACTAAAGCAGCTACACTAAAATTTACTTTTAACTCAAAATTTAGTTCCAAATTAGGTTCTTCTCCAGCTTACTGTTTTTATACAGGCCTCGCCATTCTTCAAATCTGTTTCAATCACGATCACATTCATACTCATTTCATTACCCTTCTCCTTCACCATATTCACTACTGCCACTCTACCAAACACATAATCCAATACCCTTCTTCATAATTTTAGTTCTCAGTATCTATTATCCATTAATTACTACAAACTAGTTTAGCAGAACTAACTAGCATCCTTAATGGAGAGCAAAGAATGTGCCTGCTCCTTTGACAAAAATCTTATTTTTCTAGAAGAGAAGGAATAATAAAGTTATGTTGTAGTACTTATCTTTCAGAAAAGGAAGAATGAAGGACATCTAACTAGTGTCCTCAATTCATCTATTATAGAGATTGCTGATTTCTTACTACAATGACTCTATAAAGTAATCATTAGATATTTGCAAGTCAGATATCCATTCTGATAAAGTTCATAATTTATTTACACTCAAGAAACTGTTTTAATTTAAGCTTTCCTCACCATTTATTAGAACCAAAGATTCTAGGTGCAAGAGCAGGAACAAGATAATCAGCCAGACAGAGGAACATAACGAAACAGGAGACGCCTGACAGGACTGATGGGTCCAAGTAGTAGATCATCCTGCAGAAAGATAACAGAAATGACTTCTGGGCGCTCAAGACTCCAGAATAGTAGACATATTTAATCACCTCTTCAGATTGGCTCAGGACTTCAAGCAGTAGACCCCACCCTCTTGCCCAACCTGAAAAAACTTTTCAAATTTGCTCCTATTACTAACAAAAAAAGATTTAAGTACTTCAATGCTATTACAAAGAAATACAAATAAAAAAATATCTAGTATATTAAGAAAATTGTAAGAAAATGCTACAGTACAGCAAGCATAGTACAAAGTTAGTTAGAAATAAATATTCATCATTATTTCTCTCTCAGAAGTTGACATCTAGCAAACTTAACACTGACCAGGGGATGAGGATGAGTGAGTGAACATATGAAATAACCAGGTAGGGTGAAAGCTCTAATCTTGCTGGCATTAGAAGTTACAGCATTCAAATCCACTGTGGCTTGTCATCTGCTCTGCCTCACCTGTGAGAGCTAACCAAACCTGTTCTGGACAAGATGCCATAAACCTCCAGGACTATGTTGTGCTTTTACATATGAAGTGTGCTATGACTCACATGCACACTTAACTTCTTGTCCAGTATGGGTACAGACACACAACAGATGAGCTAGTTCTTGTTCAGTATGGGTACTGGACCATTAGGTGTCTTGTTAATGCTCAGCTGTGCCCCGTGCTATTTCTTTATACTTAACAGACCTTCCTGAACATGTAAGTAATAAAAGAAAAGAAACAACACGGTCCATTGCAAGGCCAGTCTTTCTACACATCTGGTACAGCGTTAGAGCGCTCAATGTTCAAGTTCATTTTCAGTGAAGTACCAATTCAGAATCCCAAGTAGTTCTATTTCCTCCAAGTATTACTCAACACAAGATCTTTCCTGCTATACTCACAGAATTTATAACAGAATACCCTGAAGTTTGTGCAATTACTTCTTTTAAATGTTGCCTTTCAGTTTCATTTGACTTCCATCCTCCTCACCTCCCCTGAATACCATAACATTTACACTAGCCAGAAGTCCAATGCCCCCTGCCTCACCTGGTTCAACATTTATTTTTTTAACTCCCATCTTTTTCTTACTCCAAAAAGACATGCAACTGGCAAACTCCACAGCTGGTGTGGACACTTATCTGTACAAGGCAGGTTGGGGTCATCTTGACTACTATCGTGCTAGGTAAAAGCAGGTACACCTGCCTCCAGCAAGCCAGTTTTGTATCTCCTATCCAGGGACAGGCAACATCCTCCCATCCTGCTGACTGAAAGTTACCTGCAGTCTTTCCTTCTCCTCCTTACTCAAAGGACAGGACAGAGAATGTATAAAAACCAAATTGTGTAAAACTGATTGAACCCACCCTAAATACCACACCAAAGGTGCAAAATAGGAAAGCCTGCCCTATGAAAATAAGTTCTCTATAATTATATTGCTATTGATTTGGGGAAAAAAGCCAAAGGAGATAACCAGATTTGACTAAGAAGCAGGAGACAAAGGATGAGGGCAGAGTATGAACACATCATTGAAGAACATACAGCTGAGCATGCTAAATATCCACAGCAACCATTGCTGGTAAACAGCTTTTGCAGAAAGCACTTTTCCCCCCCTACTCTGAGCAGGATGTAACTCATGTTACTTCCTGTTCTCAATACTTAAGTTTTTCTTTTCAACAAAGTTCACACGCAGTCAGAAACAGAACTTGGAGTAAGAGCCTTCCTACTAGATTTTTAATGATGACTTACTAATTTACTTAACAGCTTTGCTACCAGCCATGAAAGCGCATTGGTGTTTCAGGCTCCCTCCACAAGCTACTTACAGAAAAGAAAAGGAAACAACACTCATCAGTGCCAGAGGAAACCAGGCTCTCTCCCAGCGAAGAACTTTATCAGTCATCAAAATCACTTCTCCCCATCCTTGCAATTGCTCTTCCAAGCTAGCAGTTTCTGAAGCCTAGAAAAAGAGCAGAGAAAACTCTTTAATCACTAACCAGAGTATCAAATGAATTCCCACGATCAAAGTAGCTAAAAAAAGTGTCATAATTAAGGACCCCAGTCACAAACCTTTCTGAGTAATCAGATTGATAATAATTTTGTAGGTTTTATGCTGTTATAACGTTGTAGCAGTGATACTTCAAAGTAGTCAAGATCCTAACAAAGCAGCAGCATGTGTCATTAGACCAAATGATACCTCCTCCCAGATTCTGTCAAGGTGTTTTCTCCCAGTCTCCCATTTACAGTAAGTCCCTCCCCCCAGATTAGTAGAAAGTCAAGTTTTAAAGTCTAGCTAAAACCTCTCAAGTTTTCAGTGTCAACATCTGGAAAATTACAACATGAGAACTCTTTAAAATATATGTATTTTCAAAGACAACTCTACCACTAAACTGAAGATTGCTAGTTGCTGTCCAACACTGATTTTTTTATTATGTGGAAGATGGGAAAAAACGTCGGAATCCACAGTAGAGGAAAGTTACCCAGCTAATCACATTTGGACTGCAAAGAAAGTTTTTCCACAGCTGCCCAAGACAGTGATCAGGCAGCCTTTAAACTCCTCTTCCAATCTTATTTCTACATTCCTCCCTACACATCTTCTGCAAGGAGGCCCTGTCCACCCTGGCATCAGCTCACTAAGCAGTTCACCTGAGGTGTTCCACCTTTAACATGGATTAATAGTTTCCCCTCAGTGGGACAAGGGATCTCAGATTACAGAACTCAGGTAACCATGATCAGAACCGATCACTACCCAAGTAGTAAGAGTTGGAAAGTCATCCAGCCCTGGATACGTGCTGTGCAGAGATAGCAGAGCAGGTTTCCTTCTCAACTGTGTGCTACACTTACCTCAAATGAGAAGGCTGGCAGCACTACAATAACAAGGACAGCTGAGTGCAGCTACCACAGTAAAGCATAGTTTTCTTGTGCAATACCATTGGAAGCCACTTGAAAACTACAGTTCAGGACAAAAAAAAAAAGGGAGAAAACTATCTGAAATGCTGCCAAACACCTTACAGTTATCATACCTATTTCACATTATAAACATAAACTGGCACATAGAGAAAAAATAAGCTGTGTTTCTCCAGAAGACATTTTACGGCAAATTGTTTTGCTTTATTACCCTCTGGCTGTCTGCATTTAACATCATAACCATGAGAAAATTTACTGGGAAAGAGACTGGAATACAACAGCGTTATTAGTAGAGGCCTGTCTCTGGCAGCCTAGAAAACAACTCTTGTAAGTTGTTTTCTCACTGGGCCAGGTAGAGAAAGCTTAAATCAGCTTTTGTCTACACCACTGGATTCCAGAGCCAACTCATCAAGTGTTTTTTCATTGGTCAAACCACATAAGAGTTTCCACAAACATGAACTTCGGCTCCAAAAGGTGCATCCCTCATGAACATTGCATTTATTTTTGGCAATAGAGTTCTGCGCAGTTTTTCCCACAGAAATTCGAGCCTCCGCCTCTGCGCTGCGGACAGACCGCACGGCCTCCCGCCGCAAGGAACACCGCTGATCCAGCACGCGCTCAAAAGCCTCCCTTCTTCAGCCCCTTCCCATACTTTTACACTGATTTTCCCATTTCCCGTGGCAGCCGTTTACCATTACGGAGACAAACAGACAGATCCTTGTATTTATTTAAGCTTTTAGGTATCCAAGCCCATCCCTGACATACCAAAGTCAGGCAAACCGCCCGGCTCCTGCCACCCCCCGCGCCACCGCAGCATTCGCGGACGCAGCCGAAGGACGCAGAGACGCCAGGACCCCAACGCTGGAGCGAGCCCTGCGCAGCAGGCGAGGCCGGGCTGTCGGGCTGCGGCCGGGCAGCACCAGGGCAGCGGCCACGCCGGCTGCCGGGCCGCCCCTCAGGGCAGCCTCCTCGCACCCAGCCCCCGCCGGGCGCCAAGGCACAGGCCGATCCCCGCACGGCAGCCCGTCAGAAGGCGCAGCGAGCGAAGGAGGCCGATCCCCCTCCTCTCACAAGCTCGGGGGCCGAGGCGGCTCTCGCCGGCCGCGGGCAGGCCTGCCTCCCCGCTTCCCCGGCGCCCGCAGGGCCAAGCGGCCGCCAGCCCTTCCCCCGCCGCCGGGAGGCTGAGCACGTCCCCGCCGCCAGCCCCAAGGGGGGGGTGACCCGCCCGCTCGCCCTCACCAGCTGGTAGATGCTGTTGTTGTCACCCTCCGCCATCTTGCACCGCCCTCACACCGCCGCCGGCCGCGCCCTCTCGCTCCCACCCCCGCCGCCTTTTATAACCTCCGCGGCCCTTCTCGGCATCCTGATTGGCCGCCTGGAAACTTAGCGCGGGCCAATCCCAGAGCTGCCGTCGCGCCCCATCGACGACCGGTTGGCTGGTGGGATTTGAACGGCGACAGCGGCCCAATTAGCGCGGGGCCTCCGCGCCTCCCCCCTCCCTCCGTCGCAGTGCGACGGCGACAGGAGCGGGCGCGGGGCGCGGGCTGAGGGGAGGCGGGGCGGG